>SKCR01034582.1:0-225549 GCA_019454045.1 Zanthoxylum bungeanum
ACAATCGTTAACATGGAACCTAAACCCTTAGAAGTTGCACCACCAATTCCCATTCGAGACGGAACCATTCCAGTAGTGGACAGCCTTATTTCTTGTATTGTACTTCCTCCCTTACCAGTAAATGCGTGTGACATCAAAACATGCATTCAGATGATTCAGCAGTCAGTACAGTTTGGGGGGAATGAAACTGAAGATCCTAATGCCCACATCAGCAACTTCCTGGAAGTTTACGGCACTTTCAATTACAACAGAGCATCAGAAGAAGCAATGAGACTGCGAATTTTCCATATTCCTTGAAAGACAGAGCGAAAGCTTGGCTACATTCACTACCAGCAGGTTCCATCATAACTTGGAACACTCTAGCCACCAAATTCCTTGCAAAGTATTTTCCACCAGCCAGAACAGCAAAACTGAGGAATGACATTACATCCTTCATGCAACAAGATTCAGAATCCCTCTGTGAAGCTTGGGAAAGATTCAAAGATTTACTCCGGAAATGTCCTCACCATGAGATTGCAAAATGGCTACAAGTCCAAACTTTCTACAATGGACTTTCTGGAATAATGAGAACCACAATTGATGCTGCTGCTGGAGGAGCTTTAATGGCAAAAGGAGAAGATCAAGCCTGAGACTTAATTGAAGAAATGGCCAACAACAACTCATTGTGGCCAATAGAAAGAAGCTTGATTCAACGAATTGCTGGAATTTATGAAGTTGGAGCCAACACTGCAGTGAATGCCAAGTTGGATCAGATATGCAAATTCATGGAAACTCTCAGCATGCAAGGTAACACTAGATCCACAAGTTCACTATATGGAGGAGCACCAGAGATAAACTAACTTGAAGAAATGGTGAATTATGTCAACAATTTCAACAAACAGGGGAACAACCCATATTCCAACACCTACAACCCAGGGTGGAGGAATCATCCCAATTTTTCATGGAGCAACAATTCATGGCCAATAAACTATCCACCACCCGGATTCCAACAACAACAGAACAAAGGCCAGGAGCATGAAAAAGAACTAGGAATTGAAGAAGTGCTAGCTCAGTTAAAAAAATACGATGCTATGATTCAGAGCCAATCTGCTTCTATCAAAGCATTGGAGAATCAAATTGGACAACTGGCCAATGCTCAGAGTTACATACCACCAGGAAATCTTCCCAGTAACACAGAACCAAATCCTAGAAACTGAGGGAAGGAGCAATGTCAATCCATTACCTTGAAAAGTGGCACTGAAATCAACAAAGATGTTGGAATCAAGGAAACCATTGAAGAAGTTCCAAAAGATGCAGTTCCACATATGGAGGAAAAAGAATCAAAGGAAAAAGATCAAGAAAGAATCACTTTACCTCCACATTTTCCTCAACGACTTCAGAAAAACAAATTGGATAAACAGTTTGCTAGATTCTTGGAGGTATTCAAAAAACTACATATCAACATTCCATTTGCAGAAGCCTTGGAAGAAATGCCTGTTAGGGATATGCCCTATACCCAACTTGTGGATGGGCTATATGTACATATATTTGTAATATTTTCATTAATTAATAAAATGGCAATCTTTATTATACATGTCTTACATGACTTATATGAATCATCAACACTGTAATAAAGCCTTTGGAGTAATAAGACGATGGCTTCCATGCCTTATGAGAATCATTACTCTTAAATGTTCCTAGTCATAGTTTTGTGAATAATCTGGGCGTTCACAAAGCGGAGAGACTAGCATGATGATATGATCCGCTCTTAAGTGGGGTAGCCGATCTCATAGGCTACTAGCGGAGATTTGTCCGCTTGGTGTATCACATGGATGCATGAGTTGCTCGTGTCTATCGAACTGACCGCCAAAAGTTTTCATATGGAGTGTTTATTCCATGTGTCTGTGAGAACTTTCATGTATCGATTATATGACTAGTCCTTAGACTTGAGGTCTTTACAATCTTATGTGTGGATCAAATAACTTTGACATTCTCCTTCACCGGTTCAAAAGATCCGATCATAAGGGTATGATTGGGTCATTTGTTGAAACACATGAAGTTTGTAAAGATACAACAGAGAATCGCCACTCTCTCGGATAATATTTTCTTATAAGAGTAGTATTCCAGTTCGCGGGTTGATATGTGTGATCAGTGCTTGAGACTGTGGCCACATCGGAAGAATCATGTGAGATTCTTGGGTTAGCACGATTCATGACACTATCAACATCATACCTTTGACCATATTCCATACCCTAGGTCAATAGCTGGGGATATAGTGAGGCGAGGGACCGTATCATATGTAAATCGTATACATAATGGGTATATATATATTTCCTTCTCATTTGGGGGCCTTGGTATGTTGCTAGATGTCAACCTTGGTCATTGAAATCGAACGACCATCTGATCGGAGGATAATTTATGTTCGATTAAATTATCACGATTCATTTCATGTCCAACTTGAGGGGAACCCAAAAGGTCATACACAACAAAGTCGAAATCAATTGTTAACAGTGCACAATACATATTTAACATCATATATGATTGCTGTAGGAATTGTTCATAAATGGTTCAATGTGTTTAATTATTTAACAGATGATTTATGAGGTTCCATAGTGGCTTAGAGATTGGTGAATGACGATAGGGGCACTTTGGGAATTGGAATAAATAGATTAAAAAAATACTATTCACGTGAATAGTTCTGTGTGAATAGTAAATTTTTTATTTATTTAATTTTGTTATTTGTTTTGAATTCCAATTCGACCCAAACTCTTATTAGGGTTTTATAATCTCATTAAACCACTAAATTAAGATCCAATGGCTAAGATTAAATTGGCTTTTATCCCACATCGGATTCTTAATTAATTTTGTTGTCTTTGGAGTACTATATAAACCCAAAGAACTCTTCACAAATTTTTGCACCAAACCTTTCATATCTTGGGTTTATATAAGTGAGCAACTCTAACGTTTAAGAGTAAGCCACTGATTTTGAGGATCCTTTAGTCTAATTGACTAGAGGAACCTCGAGTTAAAATTTTTGAGGTATTTGCCTAGGCTAGCACCAAGGGCAAAATACCCGTGCACTCAAGGCGTAGTCTTGCCGTTGAGTTTTGACTTTGGTGTGTGCATCTTTGGAGGCCACACACTTGGGTGGCTCTTTGGAATGTGGAAGAGCTTGCTGAGTTCGAGAAAAGCTTGTAGATTGGAGGGAGGACTGGAGGAGTCTACGGTTCAAGTAAGTCTTTTTCTTTCTTTATTTTTATTAGAGTTCTTATGATAGTTATCATGTTTAGGTTTATGTTCTTTGCATGTTTTATGAGTTTTATGCTTAGAATATATAGTAACATGCCTAGGCTTGTAGAACAATATAAAACAAATGGGTCTTGGGCAAAAGGAAAACGACATAATAATTTTAATTTTCAGCTGCGCACTCGCAGCCGCTTCCCAACAATGTCCAGCTATGTCAAATTCATGAAAGACATTCTTTCACAAAAACGGAGATTGGGAGATTACAAGACAGTAGCATTGATGGAGGAATGCAGCGCCATCATTCAAAGGAAACTTCCCCCGGAGTTGAAAGATCATGGCAGTTTCACAGTTCCTTGCACCATTGGAGAACATTATATCGGTAAGGCCTTATGTGATTTAGGTGCAAGTGCTAATTTGATGCCTTTTTCTATTTACAGGAAACTACAAATTGGAGAAGCAATGCCTACCTCAGTCTCTCTGCAACTTGCTGATCGAACGCTCGTATTTCTGAGAGGTGTATATGAAGACGTGCTGGTCAAAGTTGACAAACTCATTCTCCCAACAGATTTCATTATCCTTGACATGGAAGAAGACAAAGATGTTTCTATCATCCTTGGGAGACCATTCTTTGCTACATGTCGAACTATGATTGATGTGCAAAAATGAGAACTGACCATGAAAGTGTAGGACCAAGAAGTTACCTTCAATGTTTTCAAAGCCATGAAATTCCCGAGTGAAGAAAAGGAAGAGGAATGTTTCGGAATTGATGTTGTTGATAGTATCATTCAGGATACTGATACAATTCCCATGGA
Organism: Zanthoxylum bungeanum; assembly: GCA_019454045.1. Classification (NCBI taxonomy): domain Eukaryota; kingdom Viridiplantae; phylum Streptophyta; class Magnoliopsida; order Sapindales; family Rutaceae; genus Zanthoxylum; species Zanthoxylum bungeanum. Next base: position 4,038 of record SKCR01034582.1, read on the forward strand.
TAAACTTGAAGCTTGCATCACCAACATGACTGACAACGAGCTAGATGCTGAAATTCTGGAATGTATCAACTATCTTGACAAGCCATTCCGATTCAAATCGACACCACCAGTGGAAAGTCTGGAACTTTCGAAGAAAGATCGAATCAAGCCCTCAATTGAAGAACAACCGCAGCTGGAGCTGAAGCTATTACCGAGTCATCTCAGGTATGCATTTGTTGGAAAGTCTTCTGAATTACCTGTTATTATTTCTTCTTCGCTAATATTGGAGCATGAAGAAAAGTTGCTGAGAGTGTTACGAGAACACAAGAAAGCCATTGGCTGGACTATAGCAGACATTCGAGGCATTAGTCCATCATTTTACATGCACAATATTCTGATGAATGACGAGTACAAACCCACAGTGGAGTATCAACATAGATTAAATCTAATCATGAAAGAGGTCGTGAAGAAAGTAATCATCAAATGGTTGGATGCTGACATCATCTACCCCATCTCAGACAGCACTTGGATGAGTCCTATGCAGTGTGTACCAAATAAAGGAGGAATTACTGTTGTCACAAATGAAAAGAACGAGTTGATTTCAACAAGAACGGTGACTGGATGGAGAATAGCATGGACTACCAGAAATAGAACAAATCAACAAGGAAATACCATTTTTCGCTACCATTCGTTGACCAGATGCTAGACAAACTGGCGGGACATGAGTTCTATTGCTTTCTGGATGGATACTTAGGGTACAATCAGATTGCCATCGCCCTAGAAGATCAGGAGAAAACCACATTTACATGTTCGTATGGTACTTTTGCTTTCCGCAGAATTCCATTTGGACTATGTAATGCTCCTACCACATTCCAACGTTGCATGATGGCCATCTTCTCAAACATGGTGGAACAGAGTATGAAGGTTTTTATGGATGACTTCTCTGTGTTTGGATATTCTTTCGACCACTGCTTGTAAAATTAGGAACAGGTGTTACAAAGATGCGAAGATACAAACCTGGTACTCAAATAGGAAAAATGTCACTTCATGGTATAAGAAGGCATCGTTCTGGGACACCGGATCTCATAAAAGGGAATTGAGGTAGACAAAGCAAAGATCGAAACAATTGAAAAACTACATCCACCCATATCTGTCAAAGGGATTCGGAGTTTTCTCGGACATGCTGGCTTTTACAGGAGATTTATCAAAGATTTCTAAAAAATTACAAAACCTCTTTGCAATCTTCTGGAGAAAGATGTGCCTTTCAAATTCACCAAAGAATGTCAAGAAGCCTTTGAGATCCTAAAACAGAAGCTGGTCTCTGCCCCCATCATAGTAGCACCGGACTGGACCCTTCCATTTGAGGTGATGTGCGATGCTAGTGATTTTGCTGTAGGTGCAGTTTTGGGACAACGCAAAGCAAAGATTTTCAATGCCATTTACTACTCCAGCAGAACTCTGAATGAAGCTCAACTCTACTACACAACCACTCAAAAGGAGTTGCTTGTAGTTGTGTTCGCTTTTGAAAAATTCTGATCTTATCTGCTGGGTCCCAAGGTGGTGGTCTACACAGATCATTTTGCAATCAAGTATATGATCGCGGAGAAAGATGCCAAGCCCAGATTGATCCGTTTGATACTTATTTTGCAAGAATTTAATATGGAGATCAGAGACAGGAAAAGGACAGAAAACCAAGTGGCAGATCATTTATCGAGGCTTGAGAATGGAGAAACAGTTGGCAAAGAACTGACAATCAAAGAAACTTTTCCAGATAAACAGTTATTTACCGTGAAACAGCACGATGTTCCTTGGTATGCTGACTATGTAAACTACATAGTGTCAGGAAAATGGCCGTTGGAATGGACAACTCGGCAACGAAAGAAGTTCTTCAAAGAAGTCAAACACTATGTATGGGATGAGCCGTACCTATTCAAACGCTGTGGTGATCAATTATTGAGACGGTGTGTTCCACATGAGGAGGTCAATAATGTTTTGCAATACTGTCATTCATCACCATATGTCGGACACTTCAGTGGAAAGAAAACTGTAGCCAAAGTCCTACAATCAGGTTTGTTTTGGCCCACTCTTTTTAAAGATGCTTATCTATTTGCTGTTCAATGTGACAGGTGCCAGAGAACGGGAAATATTTCCAGGAGAAATGAAGGACCTCTTCAAAATATTCTGGAAGTGGAGATATTCAATGTGTGGGGTATTGATTTTATGGGACCCTTTGTTCCATCATTTGGAAATCTGTACATACTGGTTGCAGTCGACTACGTCTCCAAATGGGTTGAAGCGATTACACTGTCGTCCAATGATTCAAAAGTGGTGATCAAATTCCTTAAAAAGAATATTTTCACTCGCTTCGGAACACCTCGGGCGATTATCAGTGATGGTGGCTCATATTTCTGCAACAGATACTTCGATGCACTCCTATCCAAATACGGAGTTACTCATAAAGTTTCCACAGCTTACCATCCACAGTCAAATGGGCAAGTTGAAGTTTCAAACAGGGAGATCAAAAGAATCTTGGAGAGAACCGTTGGATCAACAAGGAAGGAATGGTCTGAAAAACTAGATGACGCATTATGGGCCTATTGGATAGCTTACAAGACACCCATTGGTATGTCCCCATATCAAATGGTGTTTGGGAAAGCATGCCATCTGCCAGTTGAGCTTGAACACAAGGCGTACTGGGCACTGAAGAAGTTGAATCTTGATCCACAAGCTGCAGGAGAGAAAAGACTTCACCAACTCAATGAGTTGGAGGAATTTCGCCTACAGGCTTATGAAAATGCCAGATTATACAAAGAGAAGACCAAGAAATGGCATGACCGAAAAATAGTGCAAAGACAATTGAAACCAGGGTAGCAGGTGTTGTTATATGATTCAAGGTTGAAACTTTTCCCTGGAAAGTTGAAATCAAGGTGGTCAGGCCCATTTGAGATTACTCATGTTTTACCATATGAAGCTGTTGAATTGTACAACCCCAAGTCCGACAACACATTTAAGGTTAACAGCCAGCGTGTCAATCACTATTGGGGAGAATCATTTGAGCAACAAAAAGAAAGTGTCACAGTTTCAGATCCAGCCTAACGTTCGGGAAATCATGTCTAGCTGACGACATTAAACTTAGCGCTAGCTGGGAGGCAACCCATGCAATTTGTGTATATATTATGATTTGGTGTCTTTTAATTTTTGTGTGTTTAGTTTTTGCAGGTTAAGCCATTTCAAGTTGGAAGATGCTCTCGCAAATCTTCACAAGCAATTTCCTTCTCTCCCTCAAAAATCTCTGATGAAAGTTTACAAAGCTCGCTTGGAACAGATGGGACTACTAATGATCAAAGGTATGCCTACTGACATTCGTTGGATTATTGAAGCACGGGTCCGATTGGAATGTGAGTCCCCTGACTCTTTTATTTCAAATCTGTATAGTTTAGGAAGAAGCACATATGCTAAAAAGAGAAGAGCCAAAAGAATGTGTGTTTGTTATAAATGTTCTCGTATATTTTGAGATACTCGTTGTCGTTATTTAGGAATGGTGTCTGATAATCGTGAAGATAAGATTAATTGCATTAGGGATGGCTTGAGTAAGGAGTCTTTGGATGACATATCTAAGACTCTTGAGACGCATCCTAGTGTATATGTGTATCACGAAATTCGCATGTTATATACACAATTCCAAAAAGAAAGACAACAATTAAGTCTCGGGAATCTGACTCAAAAAGACCTTGTTTACCAATTTATAAGAAAATTAGATGGGAAGCTTGTCTCTGACGCATAGACGTCAATCAAGCCATTAATTCCTGTAAATTATATATCTTTGTCTTTTCCTAATAACTTGATTTGTTTTGATATTTTCTTTTATTTTCTCCGACATGATCCATACCTTTTGACCTTTCACGATTTACTGTTTTGCTACTAATCGTCCTTTGGAAGATACTATTGCTATTATTACTCACCCTTTTCAGGTTCTATAAATTCAACTCATCATTGCACCTTTGAAGGCATCCAGATAAAAATGGAAGCTACTTCAAGAAGACAGGTTGAAAACATCTGTGTGTTTTGCGGTACCAGTGTTGGTGTTAAACCACAATACGTAACAGCGGCACATGAATTGGGTCGAGTCATTACTGCAAGGAATATGCACTTGGTATATGGCGGTGGCAATCTTAGACTAATGGGGATCATTTCAAAGGCCGTACATGATGGAGGCAGTCAAGTCTTGGGAATCATCCCAAAACCCTTGGAGGAGGTGAATCTTATTGGATCATCAAACGGCAAGGAACTAATCATGCCAGGTATGTCAGAATGACTGGTAGAGATGATTAATTGTGCTGGTGCTTTTATTGCTTTGCCAGAAGGCTTGGGCGCGATGGAGGAAATTTTTACAGTATTATCTTGGGCAAACTTGAACATACACCAGAAACCGCTTGGACTGTACAATGTTGATGGATTTTATGATTTTCTTTGTGTGTTTCTTGATGATGCCCGGAGAAATGGGTTTGTGTCAAAGCCTGTAAAAGAACTCCTCTCTACTGCCAGAACTGCCCCAGATTTAATTGACCAAATCTTAGCCTTTGAACCTCAAATTGACCCCATTCTTTCCATGATAAACTGGTCCGATAATGATCATGGTAAGAGGCGTCGGATAAATCTGGATCTTAACTTTTAACTTTTCATTTAGATGTAGAATTTCAGCTAACCAGGTACGGTTTTCTAAACTCTTCTTCTACTGTTTAAGACATTGGGGACAATATCTCATTTAGGTTTGGGGGAGGAGAATAGTTAAATTGTATCTTGTTCTTATTATTTTTTTTAGTCTAAATTTTTCGAAAAAGCCAAAAAAATTTGAAAATTTTTACAAAAACCAAAAAATATTTGTATTTTTCTGTTTTTATTTGATTAATCAGGTGAAATTTGTGTGAGATAGCTTGTGTAAGGAATTTCCATTCCTGAGACGTATCTCAACCTATTTCGGAACAAGTTAATTTTTGTTTATTTCCTTTTAAATTATTTAATTTGTGAATTCTCCATAATACTGACAAAAATGAATCTTCATATGCTCAGTTGACAGGTATTATCAGCATACATGGTAACATACAGACATGAGCTGTAATTAAAAAGTTTGTAATATTCAGTGTTGTAGTTTAATTGGAGGAAGCATCTATAAAAAGCGATGGAGTAAAAAAAAAGGTATGAGATCCAAGTTTTAAGTCTTTAAGGGTGTTTTAACACCTAGTGCCCTAAAACCAACTGGTTTGGGAGTCACTGGCCCAAATCTCGCTACATGGATCAAAGATGTTGCAAATATATATATATCTGAAGTTTGAGTAATTAAGTCTGTAGGGGTATCTTAACACCTAGTTCCGTAAAACCAACTGGTTTAGGAGTCACTGACACAAAGCTCACTACATAGATGGAAGATATTGCATATAAATAATAAAAAAAAATTCAAAAATCTGAAACTCTTTTTCTGAAAATTTCGTCTGAAATCTCTTTTATAAAACTTATCTTTCTGAAAACTGCTTTTGAAACTCTGGTTTCTGAAAACAATATCAAAAATCTGATTTTCTGAAAGACTGTTTACTAAAAATCTGAAAAATTATGAACTGTGAACTGCTCTGTATCTGAAAAACCTTGACGCATGAGGGCATTATGTATCGTCGTCCCCCCATACGCCTAACTGTAGCCAGCAGTGTAAATCCATGACTTTGGGGTTTTACGTATCGCTGTCCCCCAAAGCATGCCAATACTATCTCTGAAACTGGTGGTCTTGAGGCGTTACATATCGCCGTCCCCCAAGTCACAAAACTAGAAATGGGGGTGCGGATCTATGCTACCACCCAAGCTTTGAAACTAGGGTCTAGGGGTGTTACGTATCACCGTCCCCCTAGCCATGCTCTAGGATCTGAGGGAGTTACATATCGTCGTCCCCTCAGTCCTCTACTGTGCACATGTCTCTGTCTGTCAATTCCAAACTGTATCAAGTTGCATACTGGGGTGGGTTTTTCCCTCATGCCCCGAAAAACATAAAAATCATACTTTTAGTTTCAAAACTGTACAAAATGTTTTCTGAAAAATATTTGCTTTCTCAAACATAACTTTATATGAAAATAACTGTAAAGAAAATCTTCTAACGCCATAAAGCGTAAAATATAAGTCTGAAACAAAATAAAAATTAGTTTAAAAGAAGAGTGTCCACTCACTGTTTTGAAATCTGACTGGCACTAGATCCCTTATCGAAGGAGATTGCGGTTCCTGTGGATAATCTATGATCGGGAACTTAATTAGCATGCGAGTTGTAAGAATAAATATCGGAATTTAACTAAGCTGATTAATGTATCAACATATCTTATCTATAAGGCTTATCGTGCTTATATCTCGATGTAAGGTATACCTACGAACTGATACGAGACCTATAAGACGGCCTCAAGCATGCTAGAAAGGAACAAGGATGGCTTAAGACTGATTTGGGCTACATTTTGAACTCGCGTCGCGACGCAGGTCAGGGCGCGTCGCGACGCGCATGAACCAGAAGCGTGCCCAAATTTTATTCTTTCGCGTCGCGACGCCAAAACCCTCCAGCGTCGCGACGCGACGCAGTTCCTAGGTTTTTTGTTTTTCTTCTCCAACTTCAATTTACCCAAATACTCAACCCTTAAATTCTCATACTAAAAACCATTGTTCAATACACCACATTACCCTCAATTCTACATAAACTAAATCATTATTAATCAAAAATCAACTTCCAATTATCCCAAATAATCCATAAGATTAAATCCATTTCATCACTTTAATACCATTTAATCACTTTTATCTCATATTGTTAACTAACCCAAAAATTAGGGATTGCACTCAATTCCCACACATTTCATGCTACTAAAAGAAATTTCTAATATGCTTCTATCATTTATCTATTATTTTATCATCAAAATCCATAATCCAAAATTTGGGTCAAAGGCCCTTACCTCATTTCATTATTGTTTCCTTCACCATCCAAGTCTCCCAAGGTTGCCAAGCTTTTCTCTATTTCTATTCTTCCTCTTCTTCTTCTTCTTTTCCTCTCTTCTTTTTCTTCTTCTTCTTTCCTCCCTTCTTCTCTCACGTCTCTTCCTTTCTTTTTTGTTCCAAAATTTTGTGATTAGTGAATAGTAAGCCCTTTATATAGTGGGGGTTGTATGATATTTGGAAAGTTGGGGAAAAGTATAGAATATTTGAGATTTGTGCATTTGACCCCGAAATTACTATTCATCCAAATTTTGACTTACATTTTTGACCTATTACTGGTTAGATTTTGGAAAACTATTCAACGCAGAAGTTTTAGGTCTCGATCTCATCTTTTCGATGATATAAATTTCATAAAAATCTGGATTCATATGAATATGTTACGCTCCAAATACCTCAGGCTGTCAATAGGGGGACACTATACAGTCTCGTCCCGGGACTTTGAGGAATTTACCGATTGTCCACAAAGTCATTCCATGAGTATACTTGAGTCTCAATATAATTTATTTTATGTGTATTCATCCATTTCATAACAGTATAGTTGTAAACAGTAGTAAAAACTATCGGTCGTTACAATGAACAAGAAGAAGATGGAGGCTAGGGTTAGAATGAAAGGCTTCTGCAAAAAGAAAAACAATTTTCCTTTTATACTTAGGGTTTAATTTTACAAAATAAAGCAAAATCCTTCCCTTTTCTTTCCTAAAAAATTCAACCATGCACATGTCTTTTTTATTAATTTTGTAACAACAAATTTAATTACCATAATAAAAGATATGTTACAAAAATAAAAGGCGAAATGCCATTTAACAATTTGTAACTTCCAAATTAAATCCAAAGGTTTCCAAAACCCAAAATTTAGAAATTACTAACTTAACCTTTCATTTAATTATATCTAATATAATTAAATAATATTTTTTTTTAAATATCATATATTTAATAAAACCATATATTAACTTTTAATATAAAGTTTCAAGTGTGACAATTAATATTATTAATCATATTAATAATATTTATACATTTGTGAATGTATAATTGGACTATCCAATTATACTAAATCCGCTGTAGTATATCGAGCTAGCACGGGGACCAAATGGACCTATGGTTCCGAGCTCCAATAATCTCGAAATATTAATTAAGCACTTAATTAAATATTCTGAATTATTAACTTCGGGTTATTCCACTAAAAACCTGAAGTTGCACTCTCGTTGCCGCAGATGATATATTAAGCCGAATCAAGTCGGTGTCCATCGATATAGTCACTACATAAGAATTGACCCTTTCACAAGTATATCGTAATTAGAGCCGGATCATAATATCTGTTATACCCCTCTAATTATTTATACCTTAAGTGCCATTGATTCTTTAATGAACGATTTATTCGTAACTATTATGAATTTTATTCTTTCTATTCATAATAGAATGTCTTGAGGGCTCAAACCATTCAAGTACCGAATCAACCCTTAAGGAATATACTCATCTACTTCTCGCAAGAAGGAGTGAACTCCATCTCCATGTAAAACGTTCCCAGCTACACAATATACCATGCCCCCAAAGTACGTAGCTATTGGTCGGGACTGCTGCACCAACCTCACCTTTGTAAATCAAAGGACATGGTCTGCCATGCAGAAGTTCGTAGTACACTCAGGATTAAGATCAATCCATATATGACCATCTAGTATATCGAAATGACTTTCTTTGTTTAATGGATATTATAAGAATGTCATTTCCATATGGGTCCAGTCCTATATGATCACATCATACAAGGTGCCTCCATTCTCATGTCTCTATATGGACGATCCCGGATCAAGATCGCCATATAAATATAGAATGGACTGCAACTGTAGATAAACCATAAAAAAGTACCCGCTTTGTTTACTCTCTATGGACTATTTAAGATTACTAACTTCAGACTTAAATCCTCTTGTATATGACACTCATACACTAAGTCTGATGGCACATAAGTAATCTAGGGTATTTAAGATAATTTATAATATGCGAAAATTAAACAAACACTTTGATAAATGAATAATGCATCATTTTATTTCAAAACATATAAATCGTTTACATTACATGTAGCTCTAGGGCAAACATCCCAACAATCTCCCACTTACACTAGAGCAAATGAGACATGTCAAGTAATCCTAGACTATCTAGGTGACCTTCAAACACTTTAGCCGACAAGGTATTTGTAAACGGATCAGTCAGGTTCTCTACGGATGTAATCTTTGTGACTGTAACGTCTCCTCTCTGCACTATCTACCTGATGAGATGATATTTCCTCTCTATATGCTTTCCCCTCTTGTGGCTTCTTGGTTCTTTGGAGTTTGCCACTGCACCACTATTATCACAATAAAGTGGGAGTGGTCTATCCATATCTAGAACAACTTCCAAATCTTCCAAGAATTTACGAAGCCAGACTGCTACTTTAGCTGGTTCACAAGTTGCTACATATTGAGCCTTCATGGTGGAGTCAACAATGCAAGATTGCTTTATACTCCGCCATACTATAGCCCCACCACCTAGGGTAAATACTGATCCAGATGTTGATTTCCTAGAATCGACATCTGTCTGAAAATTAGAGTCTGTATATCCCCTTAGGATCATATCCTCACCGAAATACACAAGCATATAATCTCTCGTTCTCTTAAGATATTTAAGAATGTGTTTCACAGCCACCCAGCGATCCAAACCTGGGTTCGACTGAAACCTACTGGCTACTCCCACTGCAAAACAAATGTCCGGTCTCGTGCATAACATAGCATACATGAGACTACCAACTACTAAGGCATATGAGATATGTCTAATTTCCTCAACATCCTGAGGTGTCTTAGGATATTGTTCCTTTGACAAATGAATTCCATACCGATAAGGCAGATTTCCTTTCTTGGAATTCTGCATCCCAAATCGCACAAGGATCTTGTCGATATAGGATGCCTGAGACATAGCTAATAGTCATTTCTTGCGATCCCGAAGTATCTGAATCTCATGAACATAACTGGCCTCTCCCAAATCTTTCATTTGGAATTGGTTAGCTAGCCAGGTTTTCACGTCAGATAATATCTTTACACCATTCCCAATGAGTAAAATATCATCGACATATAAAACAAGAAAAACAATCTTCCCGTCAATGACGCACTTGTATACACAAGGCTCATCAACATTCTGCTCAAAATCATAAGACTTGATCGTGGTATCAAATCTTATATTCCAAGATCGAGATGCCTACTTAAGTCCATAAATGGACTTTCGCAGCTTGCAAACCTTTTGCTCTTGACCTTGGGCTATGAACCCCTCTGGTTGTACCATATAGATACTCTCATCAAGATTTCCATTCAAGAATGCAGTTTTGACGTCCATTTGTCAAATTTCATAGTCATAATATGCGGCAATGGATAGAATAGTGAGGATGGATTTGAGCATGGCTTATGGCAAGAAATTTTCCTCATAGTCAACTCCCTCTTTCTGGCTATAACCCTTGGCCACTAGCCTAGCCTTGAAGGTATGTACCATCCTCTTTCTGCTCCCCTCTTTCTCTTGTAGATCCACTTGCAACCTATAGGTTTCACCCCATCAGGTTGGTCTACAAGTTCCCAGACTGAGTTGGAGTACATGGACTCCATTTCTAGGTTTATGGCTTTGAGTCATTACTCTTTGTCAGAATCATCCATTGCACTACAATAGGTCAATGGATCATCTATACCATCGTTGGATGTGACAACTTATGCCTCTCCAACCCCAAGGTAGTGATCAGGTTGTCGTACAACCCTCCCACTGCGTCTAGGTGGTAGATCATACTGACTAACTTGCATCTGACGCTCAGATGTTGAAGGTGCTATGTATTTGTCAAATTGAGCTTGATTCCGGCCAATTTATTTCTTATTTGTTTTCTAATTGAAATTATCGATGATAGATCATCGCAGGAACCACATGTTTCACCAGTAAAGTGAAGAAAGACCAACGAAACTCCAAAACAGTGAGTGGACCTTATTTCTCAAATTGGTTTTATTAAGTTTTGAATTCAGAATTACTATTTTTGTTTTTAGGGCGTTAGCTAGTTTTGTTATCAGTTATGTTTTATTTAGCATATTTGAGAAATGATTGAGAAAACAAATGTTTTTTTTTAAACATGAGTTTTATATTTTAGGGTCATAAGGGAAAAACCCACCCTAGTATGTAACTGAATACAGCTTGGAATTGACGGACAGAGAAAATATGCACATGTAGAGGACTGGGGGGTCGGTGATACGTAACGCCCCCAGATCCTAGTTCAGGGCTAGGGGGATGACGATACGTAACGCCCCTAGATCCTAGTTTCAGAGTTTGGAGGGTAGCATAGATCTGCACCCCCAGTTCTAGTTTGTGGCTTGGGGGACGACGATACGTAACGCCCCAAGACCACCAGTTTCAGGGACATGAGTGGCATGCTTTGGGGGACGGCGATACGTAACGCCCCAAAGTCATGGTTTTGCATTCCTGACTCCAGATAGGTGTATGGGGGGACGGTGATACGTAACGCCCTCATAGTTCAAGTTTTTCTGACACAGATCAGTTTCACATACCAGATTTTCAAATAAAGAGTTTCCAGATACCATATTTCCACAAAATAGTTTCCAAAAATAGATTTTAGAAGCCGATTTAGAAAGCAGATTTCAGAAAAAGAAGTTTTATAAAAGAAATTTCAAGCAAAGTTTCCAGAAAAAGAGTTTTCATATAAGTTATTTTTGAAAATTTGGTTTTAGAGTCAAATGATATTATTTCAGTATTTCAGTATTATGTCCACTCACTTAGATCGTACGATGATCTAACCCTCATACTCCCAATTTTCTGTGGTTGCAGGTATTCTCGGAGAACGAGCTCGGTAAGACGGATACTGATGCACTCACTAGGGTTGGACTCCACCAGTCTAAGTCAAAGAGTAAAAGTATTATTGGAGTCAATCAGAGTCAAGTAAAAGTTCTGTACTAGTGTTTGAGTTATGTGTCGTCATTGTAAAACATGTGTCTTTATGTATAAAGTTGTAGGAGTTAAGTTTGTATGTTAAGTTGTACGTTTGGGCCACGGTCTCATATATATGATATAAATATTTAAATAGAGAAAAGAGTATTAGTAATAGAATATTAGTTATTAGTCAGAGGCTTTTGGGTTTAGTACGATCTATCCCATGCCGGTAGCATCTCTCAGATCGGGGATGTTACAAAGATGGTATCAGAGCATGGTCTAGGGAGTCAGTGACTGCAGTGGGTAAAGTGATGGGGTCTGGTATACGCAGTATATCCGGGATACTCATATACGAGGTGATGGTTTCTAAAGTTGTCCCAAGATCATTCAAGCACAAAAAAAATGTGAATATTATAAAGAAGTATCGCGTAATCATACTTACAATGAACGGATTTAGGATGCGTCAAACACAAAAATTGCTTCCTTGAAGGTCACGGCCAAGCTCCAATTTTTGTTGAAGATGAACAAGCTCCAAGCTTTGAGAGGATTCCAAGCTCTTGATATGGTTTCTGTAGACACAGAACTTGACGACGCTGTTCTAGGCTCGCAGCCTAGTTGGGAGTACGAAATAACATGGAGTCGCCACCCGGTGTGAACCAGGACAAATATTTAAGGCCGCACTCACCCCTCGCAAGGGAAGACCTCAAACCGTTGGGTTTGGAATGGTCCCTTACTTATGTCACTTGCGATGATATAATTTGTGCAATAAATCAACCGAGTCTACTCAATAATCATTCTCAAAGGGTACTTAGATCTAACATGCTTTCATCTAACCAACTCCTAATCTAAGTTTGCATGCTTGAAAGTAAATCATTAAACGGTAAACACACAATAGAACACAATGAGCATATCAAACCATTCAATTGAAATAAACGAATAACTATTTGAATATAAACATAAACTAAGCAACCTATCATGCATAAAACTAACATTATAATGCTTTGAAAGTTAAATAATGAACTAAACTAAATCTTGCTTTAAACAATAAATAAATAACCTACGAATTATAACATGCTCAAACACAAATTTGGATGAGACGAGATTTGTATATCTTAAGTGGTACGTGGCGTTGTATCCCGAGTGCAGACCGCACTACCGTCCATTCGGAATCGGCTACGGAATTTACGTCCGGGTTTCCATCAAATATACCACAAAAGGGAACACATATCCCGCTCATCCAACAATCACATTATGCTTCAAACGAATCTCATGCTATAATATTTTAAAATAAATAAAATAAAAATGAAAGAAGATAAGTGAAAAGGTGCCCTAAGGTCTAACCTCTTTTGTCGTCTCAGGAAAGGGCGTTACACGTCCGTTGGAAGGGTGAATGATCCGCTACTCTTTTAGTTCACCAACTCAACGTCTTTCCTCGCTGTTTTGCTGTTCGGGCTGCTGTTTTAACTCTGTTTCGTTGCTGTTTTGCTGCTACGTTTTAGGTCACTATTTTGGGTTAATTCGGGGACTGTTTTGCGGCAGTTTTAGGGCAGTGCAGTTAGGGTGTTTTGCGGCAGTTTGAAGGGATTTGTGGGGGTTGTTCCAGAATGAATTTTAGGACAGTTTGGTCGCTGATTTTGTGGGGGATTTTGGGGCTATATGCGCTGACTTGAAGGGCTAATTCTAATGGCATGAATGGTGTCGTTAGGTGAGGAGCAGGGCTATGTGGCGCTGATTTGTGAGGTGAATTTGTGGCTGGCCACGTGAGGGTGCAGGGGCAGTTGACTTGGTTTCGTGAATGGAGATTTTGGTGGGTATGTGAATGGAGTTTGAATTGGTTAAAGGGTGCGTGAAGGGCCAGGTGCGTGAGTGGTCTGTGTGTGCAATTTGTGCGTGAGTGGTCGGTGTGGTCTTCTCATGGACGATGACTTTAAGGGCAATTTGTGGTGTCAAGGGCTTGAGGAATGAGTGGTGTGTTGAGGGCGTGAATGGGGCGTTAAGGTTGGGAAGTGTAGTGGCTAGTGCTTGGCGTGAGGCTTAGTTAACGTGGCTGGCAGTGTGGTAAGGCAATGAAGTGAAGGCTATGTGGCAGCTTGCGTCTGTGGGTTCAACGTGAAAGGGGCTGTGTGGCAGAATGGGTGGAGAGTTATATAGTGCTGTGATGTGGCTTGTGGCGAGAGGGGCTCAGTGCGCTTGAAAAGGGCTGTGGGTGACGAAGTGAGTCTTGGCTGTTGGCATGAGAAGAGAAGGGTTTATTTGATGTCTTTTTTTTGTGAGAATCAGTCAGGGTTTGGTAAGGGGGTGAATGGTTCTTTTTATAGGTCAAAGGAGGGGATTTACCTTGTTGGGGAAGGAATATGATTTGTGTATTAATTGAGGATATCTTTTAATTTAGTATGTGATAAGGAAAATCTTTTAATTAAGGGAAGAGATTTGATTTATTCTTTTTAGTTAAGGATATGATTTATTTAAATTGGTAAGTGATTTAATTAAATTAGGAATGTGATTTATGTATTTTAGGAAATGGATTTAATTTAATTTAGGAAGGTGATTTAATTTGTGAAATGTGTTTTAATTTAATTTAATTTTGTTTTAATTATTTAATTTGTGAGATGTGTTATAAATGTTTTAATTATTTTTTGGATGTGATTTAATGGGTTTGGTTTGTTTTAAAACAGAGGTCCAATAAGCGAACCCGAAGCGAAACAAGCGAGTTAAATCTGACAAAATACTAATTTCCAACTTTACCCTTCCAACGTCCGTTTCCCGCGGCTTTCACAACTAAAGAGGTAGTGTCTCCATACGAGACTCATCATCGGGCTGATATGCAAAAATGCAATGCCTACAGTTTCCCTATCACCTTGTTTGATTCCTTGTGTGTGCTAGCACTCTTGAAGATTTGCAACAAACCTTCTAAAATCCTTTGGAGAGTCACGACAATGAAGAAAAAAATTTTGGAAGAAAAATGCCCAATACCGTGAGCTAAAGAGAGAGAGGAAGGAGATGAAGTTTTTTGTAATGTTGACTGACCGGCGTAAACACACACGTATAACGCAAGCGTACGTATCGTTCAAGTAGTATAAAAAGTATCGATCCCACGAGGACTTAAAACCTTTTTGTTATCAATTTATTGGGCCAAATGATTACCAGTATCTAACAAGTTGTTTGATTGATTTGAAATGGCGACGATTCTAAATTTAAAGACAAATAAATAAAATTGCTTAAAAGTAGATTTTAAGGAAATTCAATATTAAAAACTATCCAGGGTTGTGACTTATTTCAATATTATTTAAAAGATGAAGTAGTTATCTTATAGTTGGGTAAAATATCAATTTATTAACCTGGAACACTAACTTATGTAAAAGCCTCTTCCGATGGTCAATTACAAATACCCAGTATAACCCAATTGAATCATATTCCTATGTCAACCACATTACCTGGATTCATTAAGTCTAAGTTCCAATTATGGCTACCCCCGCCCTACAGGTATATTCCTATCCTGTAAGGAAATCTATTAAAGGGTTATCTATCCTCAAGGAAGATCGTGGGCTATTGAGTCTAAGGTCTTAAACTTAAAATCCCTATGTCTAGTTCATTTTAAGTTTACCTAATCAATTTAATTAATGGCCAGTTAATTAAAGAGCTTTAAGATTAAGACTCAATAAATAAATCTTTAATTTACCCAACTATAATCTAACCCTTATAAACCAGTTTAATTGAAATTCATCACAACCCTAGACAACTAATTTAGCTACGACACATAATTAGGGCTAAAAACTTAAAAGACTTAGAATAAAATTGCATAAAGTAAATGCAGTAAAATAAATGATGAAAATGAATTAATAAAAATTGCTAAGGTAAAAAGGAATTACTTCTACTATATACTAATTAGATTTCTCCCATAATATAATATAAGCTTTGCAAAACATTTTCATCCAGCCATATAGGCGGTATTTTGATTTAATTAGTTTAAAAACAACCAGCCATAAAGGCGGAATCATTTTAAAAACAACCAGCCATAAAGGCGGAATCAAAATAACCAGCCATATAGGCGGAATGAAAATAAACCAGCCATAAAGGCGGAATTTAAAATAAACCAGCCATAAAGGCGGAATCAAAATAACCAGCCATATAGGCGGAATGAAAATAAACCAGCCATAAAGGCGGAATTTAAAATAAACCAGCCATAAAGGCGGAATATAAATTTTATTACCCACCGACCAATCTGGCGGTATCCTGATTAAGTCAATTTAAAACTTGAATATATTATAATTATGGGAGAATAATCTAAGAAGTAATAGTAAAAGAATTACCTTTTACCTTAACAGAGGGAAGTTACCTCCTCATAATGAGTAGTAAAAACTGTAAAATAAAGAAAGTAAATTATTATTATTACAGAACTTAGTTAAAAATTACAAAAACTAGATAAAAAGAACTTAGAGAGAGAGAAACTCCCTAATTACATAGGATTTGGGAGAGGAAATGGTACAACAAAAACTGAACCATCGCGCTCTATTTATAGGCGCGGATGGGGTGCGCGCGTCGCGACGCTGGATGCGCGTCGCGCCACGCGCTACAGTGAGACGTGGCTCAATCCTGGCTTGACACGTGGCAAGGCGGCAAAGAGATCCGATGACGTGGCACTGTTCATGACGTCATCGCTTACGTCATGCTGACGTGTCAACTGTTCATGACGTCATTGCTTGCGTCATGCTGATGATGTGGAAGGCGACGTGGCGACACGTGGGGCGGCGGCCGTCCGAGCAATGAGATTTCGACACGTGTCACGCTGTGATTGGCTTATGATGACGTGGCATGTTGACTCGGTTGACTTGCTGACGTGGCTGCTGATGTGGACGATGATGTGGCGACACGTGGCATGACACGTTGGGCGGTGGCCGTCCGAGCAATGAGATTTCGACACGTGGCACGGCGCATTTTAGCATCTCCGTTGTGATGATGACACGTGGCACGGCGCACGTTAGCAAAGTCAACTTTTCTCAGATTCTGATTTTGTGGACCCGGCGCATTTTAGCAACTTCGGCGCAGGCTGGGCGTCGCGACGCCAAAGCTATGCGCGGCGCGACGCGCTGAAGACTGAAATATTCCAGTTGGTGCATTTTTGTCCGGATTTGCCCCAAATTGCCTCCAGTGCTGTCCAAACTTTATTTATCTGCAAAATAACAACAAAACACATCAAAACGTTCATAAATCTCGAGAAACAATACAAAATATTAGGTCAAATGAGTGGGAAATAGTGGTATAAATACCACTCATCATTGACTTATTTGTTTTGATTTCAAAAAACAAAACATATACCAAATCCTAATATTTGGTAAAAGTCTTTCAAAACATCAAATTGAGTGTAGGAAAAGCAACCATCATTCCATCACCTAAAACCATCACCAAAAAGTAAAAAGGTTGACAAGTGATTGACATGATGTGACTTGTGGCCCCACTTGATTCAAAATGCGAGTGGGCCCGCAAACACTCCCGGCTCGGGTTCGCTAATTCCAAATTAACGAACTTGTCAGTTGCGACGTAATTAAATCAAATTTAATTAAATAATTATGCCATGCAAAATTACTATTCACATCGCTAGTGAATTAATTCTAAATTAACTCGTTTACCCGAATTAAAATTTAATTTTAATTTCGCGTCGAAATCTAATTCGTTTAATATATCGAATATATTATTTTATCGATTAATTCCAAATTAATCGTTCTCTCTCTTCAAATAGTATTTTATCCCAGATAAAATCTCTCCGTAATTAATCCCAGATTAATTAAGTTCGAATCATTCATCATCGGTGAATCTTCGGGAAGCGACCCAAGAGATCTCTGATATGTTGGCAGTAAATTCGGTCGTCGGACTATCCGAACACGTACGTACCTTGTACTACGTTTTTACCAATTTACGAGACATGGTTGGCTTCTAGCAAAACACCATATCTACCAAATTCTCCAGAAATATTCTTAATGGAATATTTAATCTATGTCAGGCGTAGTATACGTAGTATTGCGCATTGCGATCCAGCATCAGATGTCACATGCAAGGCCTGGGGCTGGAATAATTTCTGCCCCGTACGAAGCATATATCGGATTACATGCAACTAGTCTCTTTAATCGGATAATCATGACCAAGTCATATTATCCCGATGGTTGCAACCAATTTAGAGTACCAGTTCTGTATCCCTGCGTGATCATCATCTCTATATGACTGAAGTGATACTTCCATCTTGACATCACTACGATTCTCAATAAAAACCCAGAAGAGGCGTACACAGAACATGTTAAAGTCCTGGACGACCAAAACCAAAGCGTATTGATTGTCGCAAATACTAGCGATGTAAGTCTCAGGTTAAGACCAAATACACCTACCCTGATGCGGATTCCCATAGACACATAGTCATACTACCAATGGGATTCTGCGGGGTCTATCCAGAGCGAAGCTGTTTCCGTACCATCGGTAAAAACAGCCTCCTATCACACTTGCATAAGTATCGAATACTTAAATATATGAGAACTATACCGTTACACTTCCATAACACGCACAAGTGAGATACTAGTCTATTCCGCATTATCGATGTCCAGTCTCGATAATACTACGACTAGGGATATTTAATGATTAAACCTTTATGGATTGATACTGTCTCATATCTTATAACCCGGAACTAATCATAGGGACTTTTATCATTTATATATTCAAGTAATCAAATTACAAAATGATAAAATGCAATTTCCATTTCTATATAATTAATTTGTACAAAAACCACAATGTCTTTTACAAATAGTGACGCTATGGGTCATAATTGTCTAACACGAGGCACTACCTCTCCAGTATTCGATCTTCGAGTACGTCCTAAAGATCCATAGACAGGTTAGTAAACGTTCCCAAACTATTCAAATAGTATTCCTCGCGAGAAGAATTGCACTCTAGATCCAAGTTAGGAATATTCTTGAAGTTATTCAGTTCATTACCAGAAGTACAAACAATGCTATGAAATCAGATAGTAAAATATAAGAAAAGTTACCCAATGGAATGGAATAGGAAAGCTATAAGAAAGTAAGAGAGTAGGTATAGATGTTTTTGTTGGGTTTTCTAGGTCAAACCAAGATCAAATTAAGCAAGAAATCATGTGAATACAACAAAGTAAGAATGCGGAAAATACTCACTTTGATCGGATTTTGGATGCGTTGAACACAAAAATTTTCCTCCTTGATGAATTCGGCCAAGCCCTTTGTGTTGATCTTCAAGCTCCAAGCTTTAAGTGTTGATTCCAAGCTCAAGGATTGGTTTTCCTATCACCTTTGAATGACTCATTGTGTGTGCTAGCACTTGTGATTTTTTAATCAAAAATCAAAGAAGATGAACCCTAGGTTCACGCCCAAAATGGAGAGAAAAATAGAAGGCCATTCGGCCATGGTGAAGATAGAAAGAGAGAGATGAGTGTTGTGTTTTGTTTTCTAAAAACCCTAATCCCAAAAGTCTTACAAAGTTTTGGTATATGCTTTTCCAAAAAGCAAAACAAACATTTGGAGGGAAAAATGACATTAATTGCTCACAACTACTCTCATCACTCAAAAAGTGACTTGAATCACATCACACAAAGTTGATGTGACTTCCATCACAAAAGGTGACTTGCGATGTGACTTGTGGGCCCCACTTTAATTCAAAATCTGAGTGGGCCCGCAAACGTATTCCGGGCTCGGGTTCGTTAATTCCAAATTAATGAATTTTCCGTTGCGACGTAATTAAATCAAATTTAATTAAATAATTATGTCTAATAAAATTACTATTCACGTCGCTCGTGAATTAATTCTAAATTAATTCGTTTGCCCGAATTAAAATCCAATTTTAATTCCGCGTCGAAATCTAATTTTGTTTAATATATCGAATATATTATTTTATCGATTAATTCCAAATTAATCGTTCTCTCTCTCTAAATAGAATTTTATCCCAGATAAAATCTCTCCGCAATTAATCCTAGATTAATTTTTCTCTCTCTTACAATTAATCCCAGATTAATTATGTCCGAGTCATACGTCATCAGTGAATCTTCGGGAAGCGACCCATGAGATCCCTAGATATGTTGGCAGTAAATCCGGTCGTCGGACTATCTGAACACGTACGTACCTAGTACTACGTTTTTACCGATTTATAAGACATGGTTGGCTTCTATTAAAGCACCGTGCCTACCCAATTCTCTAGAAATATTCTTTTAAGGAATATGTAATCTGTTTCAGGCGTAGTATACGTAGTATTGCGTATTATGATCCAGTATCGGATGTCACATGCAAGACATGGGGCTGGAATTGTGTCTGCCCCGTACGAAGCATATATCAGATCTCTGGTAACTAGTCTCTATAATCGGATAAGCATGACCTAGTCATATTATCCCGATGACTGCAGTACTAAAGAGTACTAGTTTTGTATCCTCCGTGATCATCATCTCCATATGACTGGAGTGATACTTCCATCTTAACATCACACCCAATACACTACGATTCTCAATATACCCAGAAGAGGCGTACACAGAACCTGTTAAAGCCCTGGACAACCAAAACCAAATTATATTGATTGTCGTAAGTATTAGCGATGCAAGTCTCAGGTTAAGACCAAATACACCTACCCTGATTCGGACTTCCATAGACACATAGTCATACTACCAATGGAATTCTGAGGGGTCTATCCAGAGCAAAGCTGTTTCCGTACCATCAGTAAACACAACCTCCTATCACACTTGCATAAGTATCCAATACTTAAATATATGAGAACTATGCCGTTATGCTCCCACAACGCGCACAAGTGCAATACTAGTCTATTCCGCATTATTGATGTCCAATCTCGATAATACTACGACTAGGGATATTTTAATGATTAAAACTTAGTGGATTAATAATGTATCATATCTTATTAATCCGGAACTAATCATATGGACTTTTATCATTTATATATCCCGGTAATGCAATTAGAAATGATAAAAGAGCATTTTCCTTTGTCACATAGTTAATTTGTACAACAACACCATGTTCTGTACAAATAGTGAAGCTATGGGTCATAATTGTCCAACAATCTCCCACTTGGCCTATAGCCAATCACTCAAGTGTCCTACAGTTAAACTATGTACGGGTCGCTTGAACTTCTGCTGAGAAACAGCTTTCGTCAGCGGATTTGCAAGGTTATCATCTAATGCGATTTATACTATCATCACATAGCCACGATGTATGATCCGACGAATCAGTTGAAACCATTTAAGGTACATATTTGGATCGTTGATGAGACCATTAATTCTTTAGCATGTGCTGTAGCCTGGCTCAGCCGCTAACAGAACTACACCTAATCTAATTAGGATTATTATAGATCCAAATCACTTATATTGCTGCCTCAGCTGCAGCAATATTCCGCTTTTGTTGTTTATTCGGCAACAGTATGTTGCTTGGAAGATTTCCAGCACATTGTTCCGTTATTCAAACTATATAATACCCTTATTACGATTTACAGTCGTTATAGTCGGTTTGGAAACTTGCAGCAGTGAACCCAGTCACTTCAAGTTCTCCTTCTCCATAGCTTAAGAAAACATCCTCAGTTCATCTAAGATACTGAAGGATGTTCTTAACATCAATCTAGTGACTATCACTTGGATTGGCCTGATTGTGACTCCATATGCTCAAAGCATATGAGACACCAGGTCGTGTACATATTTTCAATGTACAAGTTCTCGGAGAGTGCCAACAACTTTTAGATCTATCCCAGTAGATCCTTATTCCTAGAATAAATGTTGTCTCTCCAAGTGGACTACGTAGAATTTTTCATGAAAACCAAGCTTTCACTGATTTTATTATGGGAATATCATTTCCAAGAAGTGATATATCATCATTATTTAGGACAATCAATGTCAGTGCGCTCCCACTAACCTCCTTATATACACAAGAATCATTATCGTTTTGTATGAAGTCATATACCATTATGATATCATCAAAACATTGGTTCCAATAACGCAATGCTTGCTTCGATCCATAAATGGATCGAATTAACTTGCAAACCTTGTTTGCTTGTTTTGGTACGACAAAATCGTCAGGATGTTGTAAACATTCTCCAAAAGGTTTCCGTTCAAGGAAAGCGATCTTGACGTTCAGCTGCCATATTTCATAAATGAAACATGCAGCATTAGCAAGCATTATCCAAATGGGTTTAATCATGGCAACGAGTAAAAGGTTTCGTCGTAATCGACACAATGTTGATAATGATACCTTTTCGCTACAAGCCTAGCTTTGTACGTTTATATGTTGCCATCCATGTATGTCTTCCTTGAAGACTCATATAGTACCAATAGGCACAATGCCTTCCGGTACAACAACCAGTGTCTAAACTTGGTTGGTATACATGGAATCCATTTAGGATTTCATGACACTTTGCCATGATAGGAGTCGATACCTTGTATTACTTCCTCATACGTAGTCTGTTCGTGTTCCTCAATAAGATTGACATCTACATAAGGTGAGATCAGAAACCCATACCTCCCAGGTTATTTTCTGACTCTCTCCGACTTACGCGGTTCTTGTGTATTCGAAGATTATGGTACAGTTTCATCCCTGATGAACTGTTTGTGTTCCATTAAGGAATCGGTGCCTAGAACAGTATTACTCCGATTTTCATCGAGTTTTACTTTCCTTCCATTTACCACTGCATATGGGTATTCCTCTTAGGAAAATCGCATGGAGAGCAACAATTACATTGTTCTCTTGTGAGTTGTATAAGTATTATACTTTGGTATCCCTAGGATAACCTACAAATCAGGCACTTATCCGATTTGGGTTTCAGTTTGGTATCATCCAAACATATGCCTAGCATTCCCAAATCTTCAGGAATGAGAAAACCCAGTTTCTTTCCTGTTCATATCTAATATGAAATCTATCCAACAGATTTTTATGGAACCTTATTCAAAATAAGTATTGCACTGTTTAATGCGTATCCCTAGAAGGAAAATGGTAGCTCAGAGCGACTCATAATTAACATTACCATGTCCAACAAAGTTCGGTTTCTCTGTTCGGACACACCGTCAAATTGAGGTGTTCCGAGAGGAGTCCTTTATGAAAGAATACCATACTCTTTCTAAAAATCGAGAAACGTATTGCTTAAGTATTCTTACCACGGTCTAACCGTGACGGTTTAATACTTTAGCCGGTCTGTCTGTCTACTTCGTGTCGAAACATTAAATATTTCTGACTTGTGTTCTATAAGATACACATAACCATAACGCGATGCCACATCCGTAAAGGTTACGAAGTATTCACATCCACCTCTAGCCTAGCTAGATATGGGCCCACTCACGTCACTATGAATGAGGGCTAACAGATCTGTGGCACTTGTACTTTTACCAAGTAAAAGGTGTTTTAGGCACCTTGCGTAATAAACTAGATTCATAGACATCATTTGAATAGAATCAAATCCGTCCTAGTACACACTCTTCGAAAGTGTGGATATACGAGTCTTGTTAATGTGTCCCAGACAACAATGCCACAAATAAGTCTCATCTGATTAATTCAGTTTGAGCTATTTGTTTGTCATGTTATAGGTTTGAGATTCATTTATATTCAAAATATAAATACTGTTATTCACATCTAATGTGTTTATCTCAATATCATCTTTATAAAATAAAACACTTAATGTTCTAGAATATAAAGGTATACCCGCAACAGGCTAAACTTAGATATAGAGATAATGTTTCTAGTCAAACTAGGTACATTATAACAGTTTCCTAATTTAAGTACATACCCGAAGGGTAGTTCCTAAACTTAGGATTCTACGGTTAAAAAAGCGACTTTCGTCCCGTTTTTGACTCGTAGGTAGATCTCAACTGAAGTCAGTATCTTGCTTATCAGCTGATTCTGCACATCAGTACATATTTATGTACCACATTTAGTATCAAAAATCCAATTTTGAAACTAATAGTGAACATGTTTATGACAAACATGCTTGAAGCCGGAACCTTGCCCCGCCTTCACTTCTTTCATGTCTACCTTGTCCATACGGCAGTCATGCCTCAGTAATCCCGTTTGCTACAATTTAGGCAGACATCTTGGGATATGTCATTTTTCTTCCCAGAAGACTGTGATGATTTTGCTTTTGCCCCTTTTAGAAGCTCTAGCTCTGCCTCCTTGAGCATAGCCATCAACTCTCCAAGAGTTTACTCTTGATTCATAATGAACCTGCCTCAGCTTTCGGGTAGAGACTATAAGATCAAATATTTGGTAGTCTCGACCACGTAGGTAATGCCCAGCTAACCTAGCTGATCGATGTCAGCAATCATCTGCGACACCTAGTGCTCGATAGATGTTCTCTTTGACATACGCGAGCGAAAGAACTTCTTTTGCAATTTATACTTCTAAGATCTAAGAATAAATCTATGAAGATCCTTTAATTTCAACATCATGGTATAAGGATCTAATCCTTAGTTTTGATGACAAAATTAAAGTGTCATTGCATTAAGCATAATGGATTGAGCACTAAAGTTATCATCACCATGAGTCTTCCAAAGCTCATGCTCTACTATTTGCTCAACTCCGGGCTCAGGCCCGAGATGTTTCTCTATCAAATAGAATAACTTCTCAGTTCCCAGGACTATCTGAGGTTCTATTCCCAATCTGAAAATTAAAGTCGTTTAAAGACAATTCTCCCAGGATTATGTTTTAAATGCTAATCTTTCAGTTATCTTGATTGCTATAGTCCAACTATCCAATCAACGATTTCGGGTACAAATAAATATAATGGTTACTATAGTCTAACTATATAATCAACTATAATTTGATTGGTTAAATTCAAATATATTGATTACTATAATCCAATTATATAATCAACTATAAATGAAGTAGTTTGAATACAGTCCAACTGTTTAATTAAAACAACAATTAAATATTAGTCCAAATAATATATTTATTAATTAATGACGAAAAATGAAATGAGCGCGCATATTGGCAAGTATCTAAACAAAATTGCAAATTTAATACTTGCCTCCCACTATTTTTTGGCGAGCCTCTAACCCTCTGTTGAGTACTCGGGAAACCTAGTTTCGTAGTGGGTTAGGATCCCGTTAAATAACACACAACCTTGACTTTGGCCAACAAACTGTATGATATTTAACTAGGTAGATCTCTAAGATCAATTGGATCTCATCCAATTCCTAGATCCAGTAGATGGACATCCAAGTCCGAAATATATATATAATATATATGCAAATATATCCAATATATTCCCTAACCTTTTTCCTCAGAATCAACTAAGCCTTGGCTTTGGTACAACAAGCTTAATGATTCCAGTTAAGCATGACCCATTGACTTTGGAAAGCTTCGTAATCGATGTCGATGGACAAGAAGTGATCTTGACTTTGGCCAATAAATCACAACTTGGACAAGACATGCGATATGGAACAAAGCCTTCATGATTCAAACACATCTGCGATGGACAAATGTCTTGACTTTGGCCAACAAACCAGTGCCAATCTTGGATCTTGAGAATGAATCATTCAATGGAAGGAAAATGCTTAATATTTGTTGAGGGTTTTTCGCGTAATTGGCAACCAATTAATTATATTTGATTAGGTCTCATCATACACCCTTAAGCATGCATTCTAAAAAATAATAAGGCGCGATAAATAAAGTAATAATGATATGCGGATGGATATTTAAAATATTTTGTTCCTATAACAAATCTCTCTCTTTCCTCTCTCCCGCTAGCACAAATCTTACTTCTACCCAATAACATAACACTTCTAAAGAAACCTCATTTACATTGATGGGAATAGGTGAGAAGAGAAATACAAAGAATCAAGAGGTAATAGGTTGGACACGCAGGTCCAATTTAATAAATTCTAAATTTATTACAACAATTTCCAAAATTACCCTCACCCATCTAATATCCATCTGATATAAATTATTCATACATCATATCCATGTATTCACACAAAGCATGTTATCAATCAATCTAATCCAATTAATTAATCTTTAATTAATGACCATCCAATGTTCAAACAACGATTTGATTTGCGCGAGTCCAACTCGTTTAAGAATAAGTACTCAAAGTACGAATTCTTGAATTATATCAAACTACAATATTAAATCCATTTAATTTGTATTCAATAAAATTCTTTATTTAATTCCAAATTAAATAATTACACTTTATTGATGAGCCTTTGCGACTTAGATTCTAAATCTAATCTTAACGGGTCTCAAAGCCCAATTAACATCCAATGTCAATTTAATTAAAGTCCAATGGGCTTTCAATTAATTTATAAGGCATGGACTTGGGCAACCAAAGCCCAATAAGGAATCACCCTTTGCCAAAAAATTAATTTTGGCCCATTAGGCCCAATTAAATTATAAAGGCCCAATTATCATATTTGGACTTTATGGAAATGGTTTTAGGCCCAATTGGATCCAACCAATTATCCTAAACCAAACTTGGCCCAACCAAGCCCATTAAGCCCAGATACAACTTTATTAGCCCAATTCCAAATTATGCCCAATTAATTAAATTCTAATATTCCAAATATCACAATCTAATTAATTAAAGTGTATAGCCATAATTAATTAGTTAAATTAATATTTCCAAAACACCAATTACACTAATTAATCGTGTTTTATTATTATCAATTCATGTCCAACATAATTGAAACAAAATCAATTCATTTCCATGATATACATGTCACGGCAATGATGGATTTTTCTTAATTAATTTTGATTTCAATCCAATTAAATCACAAATCAATTTATCCATCATTTCAAACACATCCAATGGTCCAAAAATCAAAATCTCCATGACATAAGGTTCATATTGCATTCGGCCAAGCTAATGCATTTGGGGAAAATTAATCCAATTAATTTTTCATCAAATTGATTATACATAACTCTAAGTTATCAATATATAAGCATATTCAAACAAACAATTTGATCAAAACATGCTTAAATCAAAAATACACAAATCAAGATTAAGAACCCTAAATTCAATTTCATGCTCAATTATGGCTCTGATACCATTGTTGGGTATTCTAGGTCAAACCAAGATCAAATTAAGCAAGAAATCGTGTGAATACAACAAAGTAAGAATGCAGAAAATACTCACTTTGATCAGATTTTGGATGCGTTGAACACAAAACTTGCCTCCTTGATGAATTCGGCCAAGCCCTTTGTGTTGATCTTCAAGCTCCAAGCTTTGAGTGTTGATTCCAAGCTCAAGGATTGGTTTCCCTATCACCTTTGAATGACTCCTGTGTGTGCTAGCACTTGTGATTTTTGAATCAAAAATCAAAGGAGATGACCCTAGGTTCACGCAAAAATGGAGAGAAAAGAGAAGGCCATTCGGCCATGGTGAAGATAGAAAGAGAGAGATTAGTGTTTTGTTTTGTTTTCTAAAAACCCTAATCCCAAAAGTCTTACAAAGTTTTGGTATATGCTTTTCCAAAAAGCAAAACAAACATTTGGAGGGGAAAATGGCATTAATTGCTCACAACTACTCCCATCACTCAAAAAGTGACTTGAATCACATCACACAAAAGTTGATGTGACTTCCATCACAAAAGGTGACTTGTGATGTGACTTGTGGGCCCCACTTTAATTCAAAATCCGAGTGGGCCCGCAAACACATTCCGGGCTAGGGTTCATTAATTCCAAATTAACGAATTTCTGTTGTGACGTAATTAAATCAAATTTAATTAAATAATTATGCCTAGTAAAATTACTATTCACGTCGCTCGCGAATTAATTCTAAATTAATTCATTTTCCAGAATTAAAATCCAATTTTAATTCCGCGTCGAAATCTAAATTCGTTTAATATATCGAATATATTATTTTATTGATTAATTCCAAATTAATCGTTCTCTCTCTTTAAATAGAATTTTATCCCAGATAAAATCTCTCCGCAATTAATCCTAGATTAATTTTTCTCTCTCTTACAATTAATCTCATATTAATTATGTTCGAGTCATACGTCATGGTGAATCTTCGGGAAGCGACCCATGAGATCCCTGGATATGTTGGCAGTAAATCTGGTCATCGGACTATCTGAACACATACGTACCTAGTACTACGTTTTTACCGATTTACAAGACATAGTTGGCTTCTAGCAAAGCACCGTGCCTACCCAATTCTCCAGAAATATTCTTAAAGGAATATGTAATCTTTATCAGGCGTAGTATACGTAATATTGCGTATTACGATCCAGTATCGGATGTCACGTTCTAGGCCTGGAGCTGGAATTTTGTCTGCACCGTACGAAGCACATATCGGATGTCTGGTAACTAGTCTCTATAATCGGATTATCATGACCTAGTCATATTATCCCGATGACTGTAGTACATAAGAGCACAAGTTCCGTATCCTACGTGATCATCATCTCCACAATGACTAGAGTGATACTTCCATCTTGACATCACACCCAATACACTATGATTCTCAATATACCCAGAAGAGGCGTACACAGAACCTGTTAAAGCCCTGGACGACCAAAACCAAAGTATATTGATTGTCGCAAGTATTAGCGATGCAAGTCTCAGGTTAAGACCAAATACACCTACCCTGATTCGGACTTCCATAGACACATAGTCATACTACCAATGGAATTCTGAGGGGTCTATCCACAGCGAAGCTGTTTCCGTACCATCGGTAAACACAACCTCTTATCACACTTGCATAAGTATCCAATACATAAATATATGAGAACTATGCTGTTATGCTCCCACAACGCGCACAAGTGCAATACTAGTATATTCCGCATTATTGATGTCCAATCTCGATAATACTACGACTAGGGATATTTTAATGATTAAACCTTAGTGGATTTATACTGTCTCATATCTTATTAATCCGGAACTAATTATATGGACTTTTATCATTTATATATCCCGGTAATCCAATTACAAATGATAAAAGAGCAATTTCCTTTGTCACATTGTTAATTTGTACAACAACACCATGTTCTGTACAAATAGTGATGATATGGGTCATAATTGTCCAACAGGTTTGACAGCCAAATACAAAGAAAGATAAATAGACATAATGAGATAGTAAGTTCCAAGAGTGCCCACTCAGGAAAATAGATAGAGAAAGAAAAAGTTAGGAAGAGAGGTAAAAGATAGAATGAGGATATCTAAGCAATCAGAAGCAAATGGAGATAGAGGTACAGAAGCATATAGATAAGAAAATGCCAATATCTATAGTAGTAAGAATCAGAGACATATTGTTAGATAATAAAAGACAATACCAGGACTTGTAGTAAAGAAGAGTATAACAAATCTAAACAAGAATAAAATGCCGAATAGATCTAAGAAAATTTTATTTTCCTCAAGAAAAATCTCTTTCATCCTCAAGAAATTTTTTCATATATATTCAATAGCTCCTCAACACCTCATGTAGATAGCGAGTTCCCTAGGTAACCAAGGATAGCCATAAGGCAGGAGAAGCAAGAAATCATGAATAATCATAGAGGCTCATAAGTGATGGGAGATGTTGTGATAAGGCCGAGATTCTAAATTCCCCAAACCCAGGCCCGCAGGAAAATAAAATGAATGACGTCAGAAAAATGGTTAGTTGTTCTAAACAAGGAATCAAATAAATAAGGCTCCGACCTACCCAGATTCTCACCCCGCGATGCCAGTTAATGAAGCTGCCCTGTTGGAGGCTAGCTCATACCTATCTTACATGAGAAACAGACTCCACCAGGACACAGAGATCCAGAACAAGGATATCGAAACTCCTTAAGACATAAGATGTTTGCCTTAGTCCGTATCAGCATAGATATAAATGACCATAAGAAACCTGACGAGAGTTCATTTTAAGGAATGAAAGACTTCGGGAGATAGACCAAATGCAGTAGAACCTACAGATCAGCCCAAGTTAGAACAAATCGGTGGAAGTATATAGAATAAGACCTGAGAGGATTGAGATATTTAGGAAGTGACAAAGGTACCAGTAAAGACAATAGAACAGAGTGCCAAAGTTGAGATTTAAAGTAAAAACAGAGAGCAAAGATCTAAGGAAGCAGTTAGGAGAATGAAACACCACTAGCCTCAGCAGTAAGACATAGAGCAAAGAAACAAGATATATGAATAATAAGGGGCATGCGTGAGGTGATGAAGAAATTCAATAGGACCCCAGGACGTGAGGTAGTCGATCAGGTCCCTACAGACCGAACGATGGCCACTTCTTTTAGAAACCTCAATTTTAGTAAAACTATAAATACCTAACCAGAGCATCACCAAGCTTAACTGTAAAGCAGAAGTTCGTATTTGTAGATCCTCATGGAATGAATATGCTCAACTTAGAACCTAGTAAAAGAAAAGAAACACTGAAGAAAGGTAATTGATAGATTTGGTGAATTTCGAGTTGGCTAGATAGCCAAATCGATAAGTCCAATGTAATATAGATAAAAAAACATGAGAAATAATAGTACGATGCCACAGTAAGTTGAGCTAAGTTTGGAAGCCACCGATGAATTAATGAGCCCTTAAAGAAGTAAGGATTTAGAAGTACAAAAAGGCCAAGAAGAATCATTCTTAGGAATATGCTGTACAACTTATACAGAGTCTCATGGTAGTGAGAAGGAAAGACTAGGGTAAAGAGTGGCCCTTGAACCAAAGATTTAGTAAGAGATATCCTAAGCAATCAAAGTTAATAGAGTCTTCAGGAAAGTAAAAGTGTAAGGAGTTCAAGGATCTGAGACGAGAAAGAAACCTTGTAGCAAAGTAAGTTTCATTAAGGAAGAATAGTAAAGAAATGTTAGCGGCGTTCAGAGAGAGAAAGAACGACTTCAGAAGATTTAATAATAAAGACTAAATATGAAGGAGTGCAGAGACGGCATAAGGGAGGTTTTAGAGATTATAAATCCAGAAGGATTTTGCAGGAGATGTAATGTCTATGATAGTTGAAAACGATCAGAAGTAAAGTTGGAGAAAGCAAATCAGGTACTTTTAGCATTAGTACCCTAGTGTAAGGAAATATATCAGATATATACATCCATGAGAGTTCTAGGCTCACAGATGAGCAGTATGTGTATTTAGATCACCCTAATTAGAAGAACTCAGGATAAGTTCCCACCCTCCCTCTTGGGGTTTATAAGGAATTACAGGGTTAGCGTAGCGGAACGCGGAAAAATGATTTTTCCAATTTCAAAATTTTTTCTTGGAATAATTAAATAAACTTATTTATTTAATTAACCAATACTTAAATTATGAAATCTTAACCCAAGAAATCATATTTCTTTTAATTATAAAATTACCCCAAACTATTGCAAATTAATTATTTTAGTTTTTAAATATGTCAATTACATATTTAATTGATTTCAAATCAATCCCAAACTAATTTTTACAATATTGCAACAAAACCAGAAACTTTTCCAGATTCGCGCAAACTGCCCAGTTTTTCCTTTAATTGCCGAAACAGCCAAAATTTCTTATTAATTGCAATTTGGCCCAATTTATTCAAAACACATCAAGATCAAATCCAATCAATCCCAAATTTGACATACATCAAATATACATCAAATTATAACATATATATGAAAATCCCCAAAATTTGAGTGGGTTAAGAACCTTAATTTCACAAATTACTCAAATTGGGCTATTTACATTAAATTGATAAAATTCAATACTTTAATCTTCAAATTACCACACCAATTAAATCTCACCATCATGAAATTAATAAAGAACAATTCTAGGCTAATTATGAATGACTAATTAACTCTATAATGACAACTTTAATTTTCTAATTAATTTATTAAGCTTAATTACATTAATAAGCAAATAAATTAATTATACATGCATGAACACATCCAACAAGAATCCAACAAATTTAATTACAAACTAAAAGAGTAGAGTTATGATCTTAACAACACAATTGAAGGTAATAAATATTGAAATATTTTTCATGTAGAAAAAGAAGTGAAATAACTTACAAAATCCTTATTTTGCTTTGATTTCCCTTTCTTTTCAAACCAAATGCTCTCAACTCACTTTTGTAATTTTTATTTAACTTGTGTAAGTGTTGGAAAAAAGAAACAAAACTGATTTTGTGTATTTCCCCACTTGGCCGAATTTTTGGCTTAAAAAAATAAACAACAATTATTTATTTTTGTTCAATTATAATTGGTCCACATTTTAACAAAATTAAAGACAACATTTATCTTTAATAAAGTTAACTAAAAAGTGTGCCAATGATAATTTTCCATTTCCAAACAAATCATGACATAAAGATATTTATTTTATTTATTAATTTAATTATTTAATAATTAAATAATTAATTAATAAATATAAATATCTTAAATATATGTATTATATTTACATTAAATATCTTAAATACATATATTCATGATATAATTTTAAATATCACAAATTGATATTTAATTAATGTGTATTTAATAATTTCAAATATTAAATACAAATACACATTAATTCGGAAATCACCGTTAGGTCCCGATTGCATGTATTTTTCGTTTAACCGTTAAACGAGTTATAAATAATCATTATTATTTATAACAGTTGCCCTAGTGCTCTACGAGTATATGTCATTAGTGAGACTCTCTAGATTCAAGCATATCTGTCACGAAATCAAATTTCATGTCCATAATTCACCCATCCGTAAATTATGACGAACACGGATAAACTCATTGAATCATACAGGTCGAGGTCACTACATACGTATAATCCCTCCGTCACAGGTATCCGGATTAATCCATAGATATATATATACAAACGTCAAATCTCTATAGATGTAATCATGTCGACGTTTCTATTAGCAATCTCTCAAATAACACTTAGAACTAATTTCTACAATGTACCACGGGCCCATGGATTTACAAGATTGCTAATTCAATATTGAATACCTATGCTCTGTACACAGAGCTGATGGATCCTATCTTGATACACACAGGATATCTTGAGCATCAGTCCACACCGAACGAACATGCAGAGGTCTGATCTAAATAGATCGGTGACGTGACTGCCATCTAAGTGTGGAGGATAACTCAGATATCCACAGTGGTATCTCAAGTCAAAGAATCATTATGCTCCCTCAACCCGAGAAGATTCTTATTGACATTGGTGTACCATCCATTAAGAATCTTCAGTGAGTCATTCAGTGTTTATCCGCTATAAACACCTACACGTCTATACGAGTCTCCAAGACTCATGATTCACTGAGAAACCATGGGAAACTAATAATCCAATATACGACATGTACCAGTCTCAACGGGTTTACTTTACTGACCAAGTAGTGTAAACCTTGACCGGGAACTTTCTAAGAATGACAACGTCATGATACAACTCAATGTCAATTGTGACGCTTTTGCAACAGTATCATAACTAATCATTCTAAGGTCGGTTACGTCTTTACCATATTAAAGAAGAAGTTATATAAAAGAAAATATTCATTTTATTCATAATAAAAAGTTACATTAGTATTTACAAGGAAATACATAATAAAATTGGCGCTCAGAGCACCAACCCTAACACTCCCAACCCTCGTTGGACAATAATCATAGGAACAAATCTTCAAGGTTACTTCAAGATATTCCCAGAAATAAGTCAAAGTATAGTAAAGGAAGAACAAAAACATAAGACCTTCAGATGTAGTTTAAGGACGAAACAAAAGTAAGAGATAGATCTGAGTAAAAAGAATCAGGAAAGAAGTTGTTAAGATGGATTAGTACAGAAATAAAGTAGTAGACAAGTAATGACCGAGATTCTAAGGAACCAAGATTTGATGAAATAATGAGTAAGTAAGGAAAAAAGATATTCCTTAGGTAAGAAGGCAGTGATAATGAGATAAGAGAACAATGTTGAACATGAATCAGGAATATATGAAAAATGATATGTATCAGATAAGGAAATAAAGATGTAATTCACAGAAGTTTCAGGTATAGAATATAAAAGAAGACAAAAGGCTAGAAAGTAAAAAGGGGTGGAAGTGAAACCAGAATAGTACATAAATAATAAGAAAGGATATTAAGTAAGCATTAAGGACTTTTTTTAGTATTTGAGAGAAATCAAAGACCCATTACGTTTTAGTTCACATAATCTTTATGTTGTGCCCATCCTCAGTCTAAGTTGACCAAATCGCCACGAGTTTTAGGGATAGCCTTAGCCACATGAATGGGTGATTTGGCATGGGTATATAATAGAAAGGAGAAAATAAGATTATTATAATGTGGGGGACAATAAAGATGAGGTATCTTAGCATGCATACAGGAATGGAACACGAGTCAAAGTGAAGGAATAACAACCAGATTTGCAGTAACAATGAGGATAAATACAAAAAGGAAATGAACTTTAGCAGGCCAAGATGTCAACGTAAATGTTAATAGCAAAGAATGCGATTTAAGCGCCAAGGAACATACAAGTAAGCCTGATCTTTAGCCGACTGAGAATGACCACTAGGAAACTACCAAAAAGCAATATTTTGAGTACAAGTGACATCGGTAGACAATATCAATAAGTTAGAAACCCTAAGCCATGGATAAGTAAAAATAAAATAAAATAAAATAAAAATAAAATATATATATATATATATATATATATATATATATTTGGAACTTAAAGAGAGAAGCTCATAAGCAGTTAAAGTTTGGCAAGAACAATATGGAAAGTTAAGTAGTTAAGTGATGGGAAGAATATTAATATCAAGTTGGATAAGTGGAGAAAATGAGTGTTGAGTACAAGTTTAGAGACATCAATATTTTTAGTGAGAGTCAAAAGTCAAGTGAGTGTTGAACACAGCTAGAGGTCCAAAAATAGTAGTTAAGAATACTTCAAAAAAAAAATAAAAACTAGAACACAAGGAATGGCACTTCTCAGAAAACAACCTAAGGAATATTCGCTAAAGCCCAAAACTCTGTAATAGCTTACCCAAGTAAGGCAAAAGGTTTTAAGTATAAGCTAGATATTAAGAATGATGGAGAACTTCATATATGCACTAGTCAAAGAGTAAATGATCAGCCGGGCAGAAGCCTTTGTTGTTAAGTCACTTACAACCAGTAAATGATCAGCCGGGCAGAAGCCTTTGTTGTTAAGTCACTTACAAGCCCATATGATATAGAATAGTTACAGTAAAGTAAGAGTTCACACTAACCTGTGACATGTTGGTAGCACTCGGGAACCATTAAGGAATGGTATAATACGGTAGATAAATGGAGACGGGTATGTAATCAGTTTAAGTCTGTGATTTATAAGATCTCGAGTATAAAGAGGATTCGATGACGAATCCTATTTAAGGGGGGAGAATTTGTAACGACCAGAGATTTCTACTACTATTGACTGTAATACTGTTACATTATGGAATGAGTGTACGCAATATAAAATTATGTCTGAGTATATATACATTCATGGAACGACCTTATGGATAACGGTAAATTCTTCGTAACTTCGATGCGAAACATTACGACGTTCTACTCCATACATCCCATGGTAAATGGGCCATAACTTTCTCATACGAACTTTGATTTTAATGAATTTTATATCACCGGACAGTTGAGATCGAGATCTACAACTTCCGCGTTGAACAGTTTTTAAAATCCGAATCATTACATGTCAAAAATTGAGATCTATTATCTACTATAGTAAATTTCGTGGATGACATAGAAATTGATGAGGTGGAAACATCTTGGCCACTCATGCTCAATAAAATTAGCTCATTTTTGTCTGTAAAAGGGGAACCATTCCCTCATCTTCTAAAATAAGAAAAACATGGAGGAAGATAGGGGAAATTTTTTCATGCAAAGTCTCTTTCCATCTCCATTTCTTAAGGTAATTGGAGCCAATCAAGTTTCATTTTCAAGTTTGGTAAGCTTCTTCTCCCTTTTTATATTTTTAATTTTCAGTTTTAGCAATAGGATTAAGAACCCCATTTTCGCACCTAATTAACCTTAGTAGTGGAAATTACTTGATTTGGCCCTAGAAGGTTGTTGACATGTAATAAAGCTTTTATGTTATGAATGTAATGGGGAAATTAAAGTTTGTGAGTTGTTGTTATTAACGAAAATGGGTTGTGTTGAATTGAGGATATTGCTTAAGTTGAAGATTTGAAAGGACTTTTGGCCTTGCGTCGCGCCGTGAATCACCGTACATCGCGACACGTTCTTGATATTTTGAGGGGATCTGTTTTAAGTGTGCACGTGTCGCGACGTGAAAGAAACTTACGTCACGATGAGCATGAAAAAATTCAGGGCACGTTTCTAGTTGATTCGCGTCGCGACGCACAGTGTCCTGCATCGCGACGCGTAATCAAAATATTACCCAACCAGTTTTGAGCCATTCCATCTTTACCCGAATGCGTTAGAGGCTACCCTATAAGTCCCGTATCAACCCGTATGTATTAATTTCATCATGATATACGTATGATATGCTTCCAAGTGATAGCCTTTACTTGAATAAGCAAATTGAGCTTGATTCCGACCTATTTATTCCTTGTTCGTTTTCTTATCAAAATTATCGATGATAGATCGTCCCAGGAACCACATGTTTCATCATCAAAATGAAGAAAGACCAGCGAAACTCCAAAACAATGAGTGGACCTCATTTCTCAAACTGGTTTTATTAATTTTGGAATTCAGACTTACTATCAGTTATGTTTTGTTATCAGTTATGTTTTATTCAGCATATTTGAGAAATGATTGAGAAAACAAATGTTTTTTTTAAATATGATTTTTATGTTTTAGGGGCATGGGGTAAAACCCACCCCAGTATGTAATTGGATACAGCTTGGAATTGATGGATAAAGAACATGTGCACATGTAGAGGACTGGGGGACGGCGATACGTAACGCCCCCAGATCCTAGTTAAGGGATAGGGGGACGGCGATACGTAACACCCCTAGACCCTAGTTTCAGAGCATGGAGGGTAGCATAGATCCGCACCCCCATTTCTCGTTTGTGGCTTATGGGACGTCAATACCTAACGCCCCAAGATAACTAGTTTCAGGGACATGAGTGGCATGCTTTGGGGGATGGCGATACGTAACGCCCCAAAGTCATGGTTTTGCATTCCTGGCTCCAGATGGGCATATAGGGGGACGGCGATACGTAACGCCCTCATACGTCAAGTTTTTTAGACACAGATCAGTTTCAGATACCAGATTTTCAGATAAAGAGTTTCCAGATACCAATTTCCAGAAAATAGTTTCCAAAAAGAGATTTTAGAAGCAGATTTAGAAAGTATATTTGAGAGAAAGAAGTTTTATAAATGAAATTTCAAGCAAAGTTTCCAGAAAAGGAGTTTTCATATAAGTTATTTTTGAAACATTAGTTGTAGAATCAAATGATATAATTTCAGTATTTCAGTATTACGTCCACTTACTTAGATCGTACGACGATCTAACCCCCCCATTCCTAGTTTTCTGTGGTTGCAGGTATTCTCGGAGGACGAGCTCGGGAGGACGGATACTGATGTAGTCACTAAGGTTGGAGTCTACCAGTCTAAGTCAAAGAGTAAAAGTCCAATTGGAGTCAATCAGAGTCAAGTAAAAGTTATGTACTAGTGTTTTAGTTATGTGTAGTCATTGTAAAACATGTGTCTTTATGTATAAAGTTGTTGGAGTTAAGTTTGTATGTTAAGTTGTAAGTTTGGGCACGGTCCCATATATATGATATATATATTTAAATAGAGAAAATAGTATTTGTAATTGAATAGTATTTATCAGTCAGAGGCTTATGGGGTTAGTACGGTCTATACCCTGCAGGTAACATCTCTCAGATTGAGGATTTTACATTTTTCCATGTATATCATATTCTAATTTAAACATTTTAAAACACAAAAAAAATCATTTTCATGTCTATAATGATAATGCATCTAAAACATGTTATGGCATGTGAAATGCAAGAGTAGGCACACTAAGCTATATGACATGTTATTCAAATAATTCGAATTAAACATACATATAACATAAAAAAAAAAAAAAAAACATTTTGCATTGACCGGGCTCTTATTTTTTCATATACTAATCTAATTAGTACAAAAAATACCCAAGGCAAAGGTTAAATGCCATTTAACAATTTGTAACTTCCAAATTAAATCCAAAGGTCTCCAAAACCCAAAATTCTGAAATTACTAACTTAACCTTCATTTAATTATATCTAATATAATTATATAACATGTGTTTAAATATCATATATTTAATAAAACCATATATTAACTTTTAATATAAAGTTTCAAGTATGATAATTAATATGATTAATCATATAAATAATATTTATACATGTGTGAGTTTATAATTGGACTATCCAATTATACTAAATCTGCTATAGTATATCGAGTTAGCATGGGGACCAAATGGACCTACGGTTCTGAGCTCCAATAATCTCAAAATATTAATTAAGCTCTTAATTAAATATTTCGAATTATTAACTTTGAGTTATTCCACTAAAAAACCGAAGTTGCACTCTCGTTGCCGCAGATGATATATTAAGTAGAACCAAATCGGTGTCCATCGATATAGTCACTACATATAGATTAACCCTTCACGAGTATCTCGTAATTAGAGCCTGATCATAATATCCGTTATACCCCTCTAATTATTTTTACCTTAAGTACCATTGATTCTCTAATGAACGATTTATTCATAACGATTATGAATTGTAATCTTTCTATTTGTAATAGAAAGAGTTGAGTGCTCTAACCGTTCAAGTACCGAATCAACCCTTAAGAAAGATACTCATCTACTTCTCGCAGAGGAAGGAGTGAACTCTATATCTATGTAAAATGTTCCCAGCTACACAACAGACCATGCCCCCAAAGTACGTAGCTATTGGTCGGGACTACTACACCAACCCCACCTTTGTAAATCAAAGGACATAGCCTGACATGCAGGAGTTCGTAGTACACTCAAGATTAAGATCAATCCATATATGACCATCTAGTAGATTGAAATGACTTTCTTTGTTTAACGGATATTATAAGAAAGTCATTTCCATCTGGTCCAGTCCTATATGATCACAGAATACAAGGTGCCTCCATTCTCATGTCTCTACATGGACGATCCCGGATCAAGGTCTCCATATAAATATAGAATAGACAGCAGCTATAGATAAACCACAAACAAAGTACCCGATTTGTTTGCTCTCTATGGACTATTTAAGATTACTAACTTCAGATTTAAATCCTCTTCTGTAAGACACTCATACACTAAGTCCGAAGGCACATAAGTAATCTAAAGTATTCAAGATAATTTATAATATGAGAAAATTAAACAAACACTTTGATAAATGAATAATGTATCATTTTATTTCAAAACATATAAAGTCGTTTACATTGCATATAGCTCTAAGGCATACATCCTAACATCAACATCATGAGGCAATGGTCTCAGCGATGACTGATAGGATGAAGGATGGGACATCAGTCTGAGAGCACGTATTGAGGATGGTGAGCTATCTCAACACTGCTGAAACCCATGGATCTCGTATTGACGAGCGTAGCCAGGTGACCATAATTATGGAAACTCTTCCGAAAAGTTTCCTGCAGTTCAAAAGCAACTATGTTATGAACCAATTGACTTTTACTTTGACACAACTGCTAAATGAGCTCACCATATACGAGTCCATGCTTGTAGATCCTCATAAACCCAGTGCTGAGGCAAATATTGCCGAGTCTTCTAAATCTGCAAAGATGAAGAAGAATAGCACTGGGAAGGCTAAGCCAATGAAGAAGAACAACAAGAAAGGCTCCAATGATGCCAAGCCCAATGGAAAATGTTTCCACTGTAACAAGAACGGGAATTAGAAAAGGAATTTTCCTAAATACCTTGCTGAGCTAAAGGAGAAAAAGGATACATGTAAATATGATTTACTCGTTATCGAAACTCTATTAGTGGAGGATGATAAATTCGCATGGATTGTTGATTCTGGAGCCACTAACCATGTTTGTTCTTCTTTGCAGCTACTTGACTCATGGAGGGACCTTGCTGAAGGTGACTACATCATGAGGGTCGGGATAGGGGATGCCATTTCAGCAAGAGCAGTGAGAGTTTCCAGTTTAAATTTTACAAATAATAGTTATTTAAATTTGAACAATGTGTTATTCATTTCTGGTTTTCGCAGGAATTTGATTTCTGT
The DNA here is from genome assembly GCA_019454045.1 of Zanthoxylum bungeanum. Lineage (NCBI taxonomy): Eukaryota > Viridiplantae > Streptophyta > Magnoliopsida > Sapindales > Rutaceae > Zanthoxylum > Zanthoxylum bungeanum. The sequence continues at coordinate 44,050 of SKCR01034582.1, forward strand.
TTCAAAACTTTTAGATGATGGTTATTCAGTTTCTTTTAATAGAAATTTAGTTATTATTGGTAGAAATGGATTAACCATATGCACATGAAACTCATAAAATAACTTGTATGTGTTAAGACCGTTAACACATAGGTCACTGCTCAACGCTGAAATATTTAAGGTTGAGAAACCTAAAACTAAACGGCAAAAGATTTCTCATGATGACACATATCTGTGGCATCTTAGACTTGGTCATATCAGCCTTGACCGGATAGACATATTGATAAAGAACGACGTCTTAAACCAGCTAAAACTTGAAACTTTACCAGTCTGTGAATCCTTTTTAGAAGGAAAAAATGACCAAGAGACCTTTTACTGGAAAAGGTATAAGAGTCAGTCAACCACTAGAGCTTAAACATTCGGACGTTTGCGGACCAATAAATGTAAGAGCCCGAGGTGGTTATGAATACTTCATCATATTCATTGACGATTATTCCAGATATGAGTATGTTTACCTAATGCAGCACAAGTCAGATACTTTTGAAAAGTTCAAAGAGTATCGTGCTGAGGTTGAGAACCAGTTAGGTAAAACAATCAAGACTCAATGATCAGATCATGGAGGAGAATAAATTGACATAGATTTCAAGGAATTCTTAGTTGAGCATGGGATAGTATATCAGCTCGCAGCGCCTGGAACACCACAGTAAAATGGTGTTGCAGAAATGAGAAATTGAACCCTACTAGACATGATGAGATCTATGTTTACTTATAGCTCACTACCTAGTTCGTTCTGGGGATTTGCGTTACAAACTAAAATGTATATCCTTAATATAGTTTCATCTAAGTCTGTTCCTAAGACTCCATTAGAGTTGTGGAATGGTCGTCAAACTAGTTTACGACATTTCTGCATATGGGGATGTCCAGTACATGTGATGAAGAATAAGACTACAAAGTTAGAGCCACGTTCTTAGGTGTGTCTATTTGTAGGCTATCCTAAGGAGACTAGGGGTGGATTCTTCTATAGCCCTGAAGATAACAAAGTGTTTGTATCGACAAATGCTACGTTTCTAGAGGATGACTATATGAGGGAGTTCAAGCCTCGAAGTAAAGTGTTACTTCAGGAGTTACTTGATGGTTCAACCACTACACCATCGTCAATGCCAGTTGACAAATACATAGCATTTTCGACATCTGAGCGTCAGATACAAGTTTTTCAAAATGATCTACCACCTAGATGCAGTGGAAGGGTTGTACGGCAACCTGATCGCTACCTTGGGGTTGAAGAGTTACAAGTTGTCGCATCCAGCGATGATATAGATGATCCATTGACCTATTGTAGTGCAATGGATGATTCTGACAAAGAGGAATGGCTCAAAGCCATGAACCTAGAGATGAAGTCTATGTACTCCAACTCAGTCTGGGAACTTGTAGACCAACCTGATGTGGTGAAACCCATAGGTTGCAAGTGGATCTACAAGAGGAAGATGGGCGTAGATGGGAGCAGATGAGAGGGTAAAGACCTTCAATGCTAGGCTAGTGGCCAAGGGTTATACCCAGAAAGACGGAGTTGACTATAAGGAAACTTTCTCGCCAGTAGCCATGCTCAAATCCATCCGCACTCTTATATTCATTTCTGTATATTATGACTATGAAATGTGGCAAATGAACGTCAAGACTGCATTCTTGAATGACAATCTTGATGAGAGTATCTATATGGTTCAACTAGAGGGGTTCATAGCCCAAGGTCAAGAGCAAAAAGTTTGCAAGCTGCAAAGGTCCATTTATGGACTTAAGCATGCATCTCGATCTTGGAATATAAGACTTGATACCATGATCAAGTCTTATGATTTTGAGAAATATGTTGATGAGCCTTGTGTATAAAAGCACATCATTGACGGGAAGGCATCATTGATGGGAATGTGGTTTTTCTTGTTTTATACGTCGATGATATTTTACTCATTGGGAATGATGTAAAGATCTTATCGGATGTGAAAACCTGGCTAGCTAACCAATTCCAAATGAAAGATTTGGGAGAGGCCAATTATGCTCTTAAGATTCAGATACTTCGGGATCGCAAGAAACGACTGTTAGCTATGTCTTAGACATCATATATCGACAAAATCCTTGTGCGATTTGAGATGCATAATTCCAAGAAAGGCAATCTGCCTTATCAGCATGGAATTCATTTGTCAAATGAACAATCTCCTAAGACACCTCAAAATGTTGAGGAAATGAGATATATCTCATATGCCTCAGCAGTTGGTAGTCTCATGTATGCTATGTGTTGGTTTCTACTATAGTCCCAAGATCATTCAAGCATAGAAATCATGTGTGAATACAATAAAGAAGTATGGCGGAATCATACTTACAATGATCGGCTTTTACGATGCGAGGAACAACAAAAATCTTCAAGCTTTTCCTCCATGAAGCTCACGGTTTTGGCCTCCATTTTGGGTCCATGATTTGTGTTCTTCAAGCTCCAAGCTTGGTATGCATTCCATGCTCAAGGGTTTGTTTCCCTATCACCTTTGGATGACTCTTCATGTGCTAGCATTGGAAAAATTTGCCACAAATTTTCCCCATTTCTTCTTCTTGCTCTCGGTTTTGAGAGAGAAATTTGAGAGAAAGAAAATTGGCCCAAGGCTGAATTTTGGAGAAGGAGGGAGAGAGAGAGAAGTGTTGTGTATTTGATTATTTTAATTTCAGAAATTCAACTACCAAAAGCAATTACCAATTCCCAACAAGGTGTATGGCATTTATGCCTTCCAACAACTCACATCACTAATGAATAGTGATTGGTTGTCAATCACTCAAAGTGACAAGACAACCATCACTTGAATGACGAGCGATGTGACGCGTGATGTGACTTGTGGGCCGCACTTGAATTCGAAATGCGAGTGGGCCCGCAAACACTCCCGAGCTCGGGTTCGCTAATTCCAAATTAACGAATTTTCCATTGCGACGTAATTAAATCAAATTTAATTAAATAATTATGCCTAGCAAAATTACTATTCACGTCGCTAGAGAATTATTCTAAATTAACTCGTTGCCCGAATTAAAATCCAATTTTAATTCCGCGTAGAAATCTAATTTCGTATAATATATCGAATATATTATTTTATCGATTAATTCCAAATTAATCGTTCTCTCTCTCTTTAAATAATATTTTATCCCAGATAAAATATCTCTGTAATTAATCCTAGATTAATTTTCTCTCTCTTATAATTAATCCCTGATTAATAAAGTGCGAGTCATACGTCATCGGTGAATCTTTGGGAAGCGACCCATGAGATCCCCGCATATGTTGGTAGTAAATCCGGTCGTCGGACTATCCGAACACGTACCTGCCTAGTATTACGTTTTTACCGATTTATAAGACATGGTTGGCGTAGTATACGTAGTATTGCGTATTGTGTCCAGTATCGGATGTCACGTGCTAGGCCTGGGGCTGAATTGTGTCTGCACCGTACGAAGCACATATCGGATCTCTGGTAACTAGTCTCTATAATCGGATAATCATGACCTAGTCATATTATCCCGATGACTGCAATACATAAGAGCACCAATTTCGTATCCTACGTGATCATCATCTCCACTATGACTGGAGTGATACTTCCATCTTGACATCACACCCAATACACTACGATTCTCAATATACCCAGAAGAGGCGTACACAGAACCTGTTAAAGCCCTGGACGACCAAAACCAAAGTATATTGATTGTTGCAAGTATTAGCGGTGCAAGTCTCAGGTTAAGACCAATTACACCTACCCTGATTCAGACTTCCATAGACACAAAGTCATACTACCAATGGAATTACGATGGGTCTATCCAGAGCGAAGCTGTTCCCGTACCATCGGTAAACACAACCTCCTATTACACTTGCATGAGTATCATATACCCAAATATATGAGAACTATGATGTTATGCTCCCATAACGCGCACAAGTGTAATACTAGTCTTTTACGCATTATCGATGTCCAATCTCGATAATACTCTGACTAGGGATATTTAATGATTAAACCTTTGTGGATTGATACTGTCTCATATCATCTCAATCCGGAACTAATCATAAGGACCTTCTATCATTTATATATCTTGGTAATATAATTACAAATGATAAAAGAGCAATTTCCTTTATCATATAGTTAATTTGTACAACAACACCATGATCTATACAAATAGTGATGCTATGGGTCATAATTGTCCAACAATCTCCCACTTGGCTATAGCCAATCACCCAAGTGTCTTACACCCGAACTATTACGGTTCGCTCAAATTTCTGTTGAGAAAAAGCTTTCGTCAGTGGATTTACAGTGTTATCATCAGATGCGATTTATTCGATCATCACATCGCCACGATGTATGATCCGAACGAATCAGATGAATAATTGAAGTATATATCTGGATCGTTGACGAGACCATTAATTCTTTAGCCTGTGTTGTAGCCTAGCTCAGCTGCTAACGGAACTACTCCTAATCTGATTAGGATTATTATCAATCCAAATGGCTTCTATTGCTCCCTCAGCTGCAGCAATAACCCACTTTTGTTGTTTATTCGGTAACAGTATCTCGCTTGGAAGATTTCCAGCTCATTGTTCCGTTATTCAAACTTTATAGTACCTTTGTTACGACTTATAGTCGTTTTTTTTGTTTAGAAACTTGCAGCAGTGAACCCAGTCACTTCAAGTTCTCATTCTCCATAGTATAATAAAGCATCCTTAGTTCATCTAAGATACTAAAGGATGTTCTTAACATCAATCCAGTGACTATCACTTAGATTGGCCTGATTGTGACTCCATATGCTCAAAGCGTATGTGACACCAGGTCGCGTACATTTATTTCAATGTACGAGTTCTCGGAGAGTGCTAACAACCTTTATATCTATCCTAGTAGATCCTTATTCCTAGAATAAAGGTTGTCTCTCCCAAGAATTCTACGGAGAATTTTCATGAAAGCCAAGCTTTCACCGATTGTATTATGGGAATATCATTTCCAAGAAATGATATGTCATCATTACTTAGGACATTCATTGTCAGTGCACTCCCACTAACCTCCTTATATACACAAGAATCATTTTCATTTTGAATTAAATCATACACCATTATGATTACATCAAAACGATGGTTCCAAAAACGCTATGCTTGCTTCAATCCATAAATGGATCGAATTAACTTGCAAACCTTGTTTGCTCATTTTGGTACGAAAAAATCGTCAGGATCTTGTAAACATCCTCCAAATGGTTTCCGTTTAAGGAAAGCGATTTTGACATTCAGCTGACATATTTCATAAATGAAATGTGCAGCATCAGCAAGCATTATCCAAATGGATTTAACCATGGCAACGAGTAAAATGTTTCGTCGTAATCAACACAATATTGATAACGATACCTTTTCGCTACAAGCCCAGCTTAGTATGTTGGTATGTTGCCTTCCATTTATGTTTTCCTTGAAGACTCATATAGTACCAATAGGCACAATGCCTTCCGGTACATCAACCAGTGTTCAAACTTGGTTGGTATACATGGAATCCATTTCGGACATCATGGCACTTTGCTATAATAGGGAGTCGATACCTTGTATCACTTCCTCATACGTAGTCGGTTCGTGTTACTCAATAAGATTGACATCTTTATGAGGTGAGATCAGAAACCCATACCTCTCAGGTTGTTTTCTGACTCTCTCTGACTTACGCGGTTCTTGTGTATTCGAAGATTGTGGTATAGTTTCATCCTTGATGAACTATTTGTGTTCCATTAAGAAATCGGTGTCTGGAATAGTATCACTCCGATTTTCATCGAGTTTTACTTCCTCCCACTTACCACTGCATATAGGTATTCCTCTTAGGAAAACCGCATGGCGAGCCACAATTGCATTGTTTCTCTTGTGAGTTGTATAAGTACTATAATTTGGTTACCCTAGGATAACCCACAACTTAGGCACTTATCCGATTTGGGTTTTAGTTTGGTATCATCCAAACATATGCGCATCATTCCCAAAATTTTAGAAATGAGAAACCCAGTTTCTTTCCTATTATATCTAATATTGAAGTCTGTCAAACAGATTTTCATGGAACCTTATTCAAAATAAGTTTTGCACTGATTAATGCGTATCCTTTGAAGGAAATGGTAGCTCAGAGCGACTCATGATTAACCTTATCATGTCCAACAATATTTGGTTTCTCTGTTCTGACACACCGTCAAATTAACGTGTTTCGGGAGGAGTCCTCTTTGAAAGAATACTATACTCTTTCAAGTATTTGAGAAACTTATTGCTTAAGTATTTTCATCATGGTCTAATCATGATGTTTAATACTTTAGCCGATATGTTTGTCTACTTCGTGTCGAAACTCTTCATCAAAAGTTTTCGATCTGTGTTTCACAAGAAACACATAACCATAACGCGATGCCACATCCGTAAAGGTTTCGAAGTATTCATATCTACCTCTAGCCTAGCTAGAGATGGGCCCACTTACGTCACTATGAACGAGGGCTAACAGATCGGTGGCATTTGCACTTTTACCAAGTAAAAAGTATTTTAGGCATTTTGCCCAGTAAACTAGATTCGTAGATATTATTTGATTAGAATCAAATTTGTCCTAGTACCGCTCTTCGAAAGTGTGGATATACGGGTCTTGTTAATTGTGTCCCAGACAACAATGCCACTTATAAGTCTCAACTGATTTATTCAGTTTGAGCTATTTGTTTGTCATGTTATATGTTTGAGATTTATTTATATTCAAAATATAAATACTGTTATTCACATCTAATGTGTTTATCTCAATATCATCTTTATAAAATAAAACACTTTAGTTTTTCAAGAATATAAAGGTATACCCGCAACGGGTTAAACCCTGATATAGAGATAATATTTCTAGTCAAACTAGTTATATTCTAACAGCTTCCTAATTCAAGTACATACCCGAAGGGTAGTTCCTAAACTTAGGTATCTACGGTTAAAACAGCGACTCTCGTCCCGTTTTCAATTCATAGGTAAATCTCAACCGAAGTCAGTTTCCTGCTTATCAACAGATTCTGCACACCAGCACATATTTATGTACCACATCCAGTATCTAAAATCCAATTTTAATACTAGTATTGAACATGTTTATGACAAACATATTTGAAGTCGGAGCCTTTCCCCTCTTCACTTCCTTCATGCCTGCCTTGTCCATACGGCAGTCACGCTTCCAGTGACCCTGTTTGCCACAGTTTAGGCAGACATTTTGGGATATGTCCTTTGTCTTCCCAGAAGATTATAATGACTTTGCCTTTTCCCCTTTTCCACACCCCAGAAGCCTTTGGCCAAGCCTTGGCCTTCTGGGATGTCGAAATAAGATGCGCCTTGCGCTTCTTGCCCTATTGCAAACTCTGGCTTTGACTCCTTGAGTATAGCCATTAACTCTCCAAGATTTTTCTATTGCAATTTGTACTTCTAAGATCTAAGGATAGATCTATGAAGATCCTTCAATTTAAGTATCATACTATAAGGATCTAATCCTTATTTTTGACTAAGAAATTAAGAAGTCTTTGCGGCAACCATAACGGATTAAACACTAAAGTTATCATCACATGAATATTCCAAATATCATGTTCTACTATTTACTCAACTCCGGGCTTAGGCTTGAGACGTCACTCTATCAAATAAAGTAACTTCTCGGTCTCCAGGACTATCCTGAGATTTTATTCCCAATCTGAAAATTAAAGCCGTTTAAAAACATTTTCACCCAGGATTATGTTCTAAACGATAATCTTTCATTTATCTTGATTCAAATAGTCTAACTATCAAATCAACGATTTCAAGTACTATTTAATATAATGATTACTATAGTCCAACTATATAATCAACTATAATTTAATAGGTTTAAATTCAAATATATTGATTACTATAATCCAATTATATAATCAACTATAATTGAAGTAGTTTGAATACAGTCCAACTGTTAAATTAAAACAACGATTAAATATTAGTCCAACTAATATATTAATTATATTGACGAAAAATTTGAAATGAGCGCGTATTGGCAAGTAACTAAACGAATATTGCAAATTTAATACTTGCCTCCCACTATTTTTCGGCGAGCCTCTAACCCTCTGTGGAGTACTCGGGAAACCCTGTTTCCTAGTGGGCTAGGATCCCGTTAAATAACACACAATCTTGACTTTGGCCAACAAATTGTATGATAATTAACTACGTAGATCTTTAAGATCAATTGGATCCCATCCAATTCCTAGATCCAGTAGGTGGACATCCAAGTCCGAAACATATATCCTATATATGCCAATATATCCAATATATTGCCTAACCTTTTTCCTCTAAATAAACTAAGCCTTGGCTTTGGCACAACAAACTTAATGATCCCAGTTAAGCGGAACCCATTGACCTTGGAAAGCTTCGTAATCGATGTCGATGGACAAGAAGTGATCTTGACTTTGGCCAACAAATCACAACTTGGACAAGACACCGATATGGAACAAAGATTTCATGATTCAAACACATCCGCGACGGATAAAGGTCTTGACTTTGGCCAACAAACCAGTGCCAATCTTAGATCTTGAGTAAGAATCACTCAATGGAAGGAAAAACGCTTAATATATGTTCACGTAATTGGCAACCAATTAATTATCTTTATTAGGTCTATCATCATACACCTATAAACATGCATTCTAAAAACATAATAAGGCGCGTATAAATAAATATAATAATGATATGCGGATGGATACTTAAACATTGTTCCTAGAACAAATCTCTCCATTTCCTCCCTCCCGCTAGCACAAGTATTACTTCTACCCGATTAGATAACACTTCTAAAGAAACCTCATTTACATTGAGGGGAATAGGTGAGAAGAGAAATACAAAGAGTCAAGAGGTAATAGGCTGGACACGCAGGTCCAATTTAATAAATTCTAAATTTATTACAACAATTTCCAAAATTGCCCTCACCCATCTAATATCCATCTGATATGCATTATTCATACATCGCATCCATGTATTCACACAAAGCATGTTATCAATCAATCTAATCCAATTAATTAATCTGAAATTAATGACCATCCAATGTTCAAACAACGATTTGATTTTGCGCGAGTCCGACTCGTTTTAAGAATAAGTACTCAAAGTACGAATTCTTGAATTATATTAAACTACAATATTAAATCCAATTTAATTTGTATTTAATATTAATTCTATTTTTAATTCTAAATTAAATAATTACACTTTTTAATGTGCATTTACGACTTAGATTCTAAATCTAATCGTTACGGGTCTCAAAGCCCTATTAACATCCACTGTTAATTTTAATTAAAGTCCAATGGGCTTTCAATTAATTTGTTAAGGCATGGACTGTTGGTCAATATGGATCAAACCCAAATACCAAAGCCCATTTAAGGAATCACCCTTATTTGCCAAGAAACCAATTTAGGCCCATTAGGATCCAATTAAAATTTAGGCCCAATTAAAATTTAAAGGTCCATTAGTTATATTTGGACTTTATGGAAATGGTTTTGGGCCCAATTGGATCCAACCAATTAGCCTAAACCAAACTTGGCCCAACCAAGCCCATTAAGCCCAAATACAACTTTACAAGCCCAATTCCAAAATAAGCCCAATTAATTTAAATTACAAAATTCCAAATTTCACAATTAAATTAATCAAAGTGTATAGCCATAATTAATTAGTCAAATTAACATTTCCAAAACACCAATTTACTCAATTAATTATGCTTATCATCATCAACTTATGTCCAACACAATTAAATCAAAAAATCAAGTCATTTTCCATGCTAGTAGTCACGACAATAATAGGGTTTTTTGTCCAATTCCAAATTCAATCCAATTGAATCCTAAATCAACATTTCCCAAATGATTTCAACTCATCCAATGAATCAAAAAACAAAAATCACTATGACATTTAGGGTAGTCCAACTTCGGCCAAGCCAACCAATTAGGGAAAATTTGATCCAACTCAATTTTCATCAAATTGATCATGCATAACACTATGTTATCATCATTCAAGCATATTTAAACAATCAATCTCATCCAAACATGCTCAAATCAATTTTACCCAATTTCAATTTCATGTTTAAACAAGGCTCAAGATACCATTGTTGGGTTTCTACTATAGTCCCAAGATCATTCAAGCATAGAAATCATGTGTGAATACAATAAAGAAGTATGGCGGAATCATACTTACAATGATCGGCTTTTGCGATGCGAGGAACAACAAAAATCTTCAAGCTTTTCCTCCATGAAGCTCACGGTTTTGGCCTCCATTTTGGGCTCCATGATTTGTGTTCTTCAAGCTCCAAGCTTGGTGTGGTTCCATGCTCAAGGGTTTGTTTCCCTATCACCTTTGGATGACTCTTCATGTGCTAGCATTGGAAAAATTTGCCACAAATTTTCCCCAATTCTTCTTCTTGCTCTCGGTTTTGAGAGAAAGAAAATTGGCCCAAGGCCGAATTTTGGAGAATGAGGGAGAGAGAGAAGTGTTGTGTATTTGGTTATTTTAATTTCCAAAATTCAAATACCAAAAGCAATTACCAATTCCCAAAAAGGTGTATGGCATTTATGCCTTCCAACAACTCACATCACTCATGAATAGTGACTGGTTGTCAATCACTCAAAGTGACAAGACATCCATCACTTGAATGACGAGTGATGTGACGCGTGATGTGACTTGTGGGCCGCACTTGAATTCGAAATGCGAGTGGGCCCGCAAACACTCCCGGGCTCGGGTTCGCTAATTCCAAATTAATGAATTTTCCGTTGCGACGTAATTAAATCAAATTTAATTAAATAATTATGCCTAGCAAAATTACTATTCACATCGCTAGCGAATTAATTCTAAATTAACTCGTTTGCTCGAATTAAAATCCAATTTTAATTCCGCGTCGAAATCTAATTTCGTATAATATATCGAATATATTATTTTATCTATTAATTCCAAATTAATCATTCTCTCTCTCTTTAGATAATATTTTATCCCAGATAAAATATCTCCGTAATTAATCCTAGATTAATTTTCTCTCTCTTATAATTAATCCCTGATTAATAAAGTGCAAGTCATACGTCATCAGTGAATTTTCGGGAAGCGACCCATGAGATCCCCGGATATGTTGGAAGTAATTCCAAATTAACGAATTTTCCGTTGCGACGTAATTAAATAATTATGCCTAGTAAAATTACTATTCACGTCGCTAGCGAATTAATTCTAAATTAACTCGTTCGCCCGAATTAAAATCCAATTTTAATTCTGCATCGAAATCAAATTTCGTTTAATATATCGAATATATTATTTTATCGATTAATTCCAAATTAATCGTTCTCTCTCTTTAAATAGTATTTTATCCCAGATAAAATATCTCATTGTAATTAATCCTAGATTAATTTTCTCTCTCTATTAATTAAGTGTAATACTAGTCTTTTACGCATTATCGATGTCCAATCTCGATAATACTCTGACTAGGGATATTTAATGATTAAACATTCGTGGATTGATACTGTCTCATATCATCTCAATCCAGAACTAATCATATGGACCTTCTATCATTCATATATCTTGGTAATCTAATTACAAATGATAAAAGGGTAATTTCCTTTGTCATATAGTTAATTTGTACAACAACACCATGATCTGTACAAATAGTGATGCTATGGGTCATAATTGTCCAACACTATGTTATGCATGAGACCGGGCATCTATTTTACAGTGGGAGTAGTCAGTAGGTTTCAATCGAACCCAGGATTGGATCACTGAGTGGTTGTGAAACACATTCTCAAGTATCTTAAGAGAACGAGATATTATATGCTTGTATATTCCGGTGAGGATATGATCCTAAGGGGATTTACGGACTGTGATTTTCAGACAGATGTCGATTCTAGGAAATCAACATCTGGATCAGTGTTTACCCTAGATGGTGGCGCTATAGTATGGCAGAGTATAAAGCAATCTTGCATTGCTGACTCCACCATGGAGGCTGAATATGTAGCAGCATGCGAAGTAGCTAAGGAACCAGTCTGGCTCCGTAAATTCTTGGGAGATCTTGAAGTTATTCCAGATATGGATAGACCACTCACACTTTATTGAGATAATAGTGGTTTTGTGGCAAATTCAAAAGAACCAAGAAGCCGCAAGAGGGGAAAACATATAAAGAGGAAATATCATCTCATCAGGGAGATAGTGCAGAGATGAGACGTTACCATCATAAAGATTACATCCGTAGAGAACCTTACAAAGACCTTGTCGGCTAAAGTGTTTGAAGGTCACATAGATGGTCTAGGATTACTTGACATGTCCCACTTGCTCTAGTGCAAGTGGGAGATTGTTGGGATGTATGCCCTAGAACTACATGTAATGTAAACGGTTTATATGTTTTGAAATAAAATGATGCATTATTCATTTATCAAAGTGTTTGTTTAATTTTTGCATATTATAAATTATCTTGAATACCCTAGATTACTTATGTGCCTTCAGACTTAGTCTATGAGTATCATACACAAGAGGATTTAAATATGAAGTTACTAATCTTAAATAGTCCATAAAGAGCAAACAAAATGGGTATTTTGTCTGTGGTTTATCTATAACTGCGGTCCATTCTATATTTGTATGGCGAGATTAATTCGGGATCGTCCATGTAGAGACATGAGAATGGAGGCGCCTTGTATGATGTGATCATATAGGACTGGACCCAGATGGAAATGACATTCTTATAACATCTGTTAAACAAAGAAAGTCATTTCAATCTACTAGATGGTCATATATGGATTGATCTTAATCCTGAGTGTACTACGAACTCCTGCATGGCAGACTATGTCCTTTGATTTACAAAGGTGAGGTTGGTGTAGCAGTCCTGACCAATAGCTACCTACTTTGGGGGCATGATCTGTTGTGTAGCTGGGAACATTTTACATAGATATAAAGTTCACTCATTCTTGCGAGAAGTAGATGAGTATCTTCCTTAAGGGTTGATTCAGTACTTGAACGGTTTGAGCGCTCAAGTCTTTCTATTACAAATAGAAAGATTAAAATTCATAATGGTTATGAATAAATCGTTCATTAGAGAATCAATGGCACTTAAGGTATAAATAATTAGAGGGATATAATGGACATTATGACCTGGCTCTAATTACGAGATACTCGTGAAGGGTTAATTCGTATGTAGTGACTATATCGATGGACACCGACTTGATTCAGCTTAATATATCATCTGCGGCAATGAGAGTGCAACTTCGGGTTTTAGTGGAATAACCCGGAGTTAATAATTCAAAATATTTAATTAAGAGCTTAATTAATATTTTTAGATTATTGGAGGTCGAAACTGTAGGTCCATTTGGTCCCCGTGCTAGCTGGATATACTATAGCGGATTTAGTATAATTTGATAGTCCAATTATATACTCATAAAGGTATAAATAATATTATTTCGTCACACTTGAAACTTTATATTAAAAGTTAATATATGGTTTTGTTAAATATATGATATTTATACACATGTATTAAATTATATAAGATATAATTTGATGTAAGTTCAAATTAGGAATTCCAAATTTATTTAAATAAAAGGGTGAATTTGGAATTTCCAAATTTTATTGGTTTTGGAAATATTTTGGAAGTTACATATTTTGAATGGCTGTTAATTTTTCAATTTTGTAACATATATTTTCTTAATGGAAAGTAAATACAATTGTTACAAAATTAATGAAAAATATATGCTATGGCCGAATTTGAGAGGGGAGAAAAGGGAATGATTTGTTTTTTATTTTGGAAACAATTATCCTAAGTATAAAAAGGAAAATTATTTTTCTTTTTGCTTAAGTCTTTCATTCTAACCCTAGCCTCCATCTTCTTCTTCTTCTTCATTCTCTCTCAAAAGTTGAGACAAAACCAAAAGAAAGAACAACAAGAAATTAAATACAAATACCAAGTGTGATTAAATATCTAAAACGTTTAGGGATTATTTTGTGAGTCTTGCCCACACAAGTTTCCGTTGGTAACGAGATATATTTCGGAAGACGTTGTGGTGTCGAACAAATAATCATCTTCTTCTTATTCTTATTGTACTCGGCAGTGAGGCTTTGTTTTGCTCACTACCGCTCCCTTACTTGGTGAAACGGAACTCGATTTGGTTTCGTTATAATCCAGTTTTTTAGGGGAACATTTTAGGGTGTTTTGGGTCTGTGTTGGGGCTGTTTTCAAGTGAAAAATCAGAACTAAAACACAGCCATAGCCCACGCATTTCAGGGGCTGTTTCTGCAGTGCGTTGGGCGCTAATCGAGTCCAAAATAGTCCAGTTTTTGTCCGACTGTTCTGGGACTATTCCGGGGCTGGAATTTTGTCTAAAACTGAATCAAAATTTCAGTGGTGGTGGTAGTAACATTCGGAAATTCAAAGGGAAGGGCAATAAAAAATTTCAAGTCCGATCTGTGTGCCTAAACCGTTTCCGCTGTGCAAGGAAAGCGTGTCCTACAAACATTTCTCAAAAAATGGAAGCAAATTTTGTTTAACCTGCAACAAATTTGGTCATACGCTGATTGAATGTAGTCTTACTGAATGTCACAAATACAAGAAAATAGGTCATATTGCCTCTCATTGTCCCACTAGGGTGGATTGTCACTACTGCAAGTTGTCTGGCCATTCCATTGAGCAGTGCCCCACTCGTCCCCCAAGACCTGGTCAGCCCTCCAAGATAGCAATTCCAATTGCTGCTGCTACCTCTGAGGTCACTGTCTCTCCTACATCCACTGGTAACTTAGAAACACTCCTTAGACAAATACTCTCCACCCATACCAGTACTTCTACTGCCTTATCTGTCAATTCAGGTAATTCTCCTTGGTATTTTGACTCTGTTTTTTGCAATCATATGACTTCTCAATCCCTATTATTTTATTCCACCTCTCCCACCACAAGTATTTCTCCAATTTTCACTGCAGATGGCTTACAAATGCTTGTAAGTCAGTCTGGCCACATACCAACATCTACACTAATGTTACCAAATACATTTCTTATTCCCAAACTTACATTCAACCTTATTTCTGTTGGTCAACTATGTGAACTTGAATTAGAATTGATATTCTCCATTAATGGTTGTCGTGTGAGGGATCCGCAGACGGGGCAGATTCTTGGGAGAGACTATAGAATTTGACGTCTGTTTGAATTCACATCTCTGCGTCTTCCTTCAAATTGTTTTCCCAACAATGTGTTGTATCTACTCCATCTTCTCTTCATTTGTGGCATATGCGTCTTGGTCATGTCTCGATAAATAAACTTTTTCCTTTAGTTTCTAATGGTTCATCAGGTTCTGTTAAAGATCAGTCTTTCCATTGTGTCTCTTGTCAACTTGGAAAAAAACCAGCTTTATCCTTTCAACATAGTAAACATAATTATTTTTCCCCATTTGATTTCATCCACTTTAATGTATGGGGAATTTTATAAGAAACAAATTCGAGCAAACGCGCATACCAATAGATGCCAAGGTAGTGAGGTGATGCATTAGTACCTTGGATATGTACATTGACGAGTATTGCCTTGAACACGCCCCATCCAATAGATGCCGAAGCAGTGAGGATCAGAAACGGTTCAGGACCTATTTTAAAGAGTCACATTGGATGTGATTGGTAATTGTTACCTACTTTCAAATATATTTGGGCACAATGTGCCAAAGCTGTGTGTTCAAATATATTTGTGAGGTCTACTTCCTGCTATAGAATTTAATTTAATTATTGAATTCTCGCATTTTGTTTAGGGATTATCAATTTATGTAATATAGTGGGAGAGCATCCTTATATTAAAAATCCATGATATGTTGGATGTTTTATGATATTGATGAAATTACTTTTATCTGCTAACTCCTGTTTCTTTTTTTAAGTTTGTGATGGTAGCTTCTTCTTCCTCTAATCCTTTTGCTCGTGTCCTGGACACGAATAAATTGACTGGTCCTAAGGATTTTAGTGAATGGGAATTAGATCTTAAGATAGTCTTGAGATCGGAAAAGTTGGGTTATGTGCTGGATAATCCAGTGCCGCTGGATATTGCACCAGAGTCTTTACCTGAAGAGAGTGAGGTATTTGAGAAGTGGAAGGATGATGATCTGAGAGTCAGGTCACTCATTCTCTGTTCTATGTCTCCTTATCTAAAGAGGCAATATGCTGATATGTCTGACTCCTACAACATTATAACTCAACTTCGGGAGCTATTTCTAAACCATGAGCAAACCCTGGTGTACAGAATCTCTGTGGAATTGTTCCACGCTCGTTTGGCTGATGGAAAGCCCGTGAGTCCATATGTCCTGCACATGATGGATCTCATGGAGCAGCTCCAAAAGTTTGACTTTTAGCTGAATGAGACTTTGGGCAGGAATTTGATTTTTGGCTCACTCCCACCGGCGTATTCCCAGTTCATTATGAACTTCAACATGTATGGTATTCGTTGTTCCTATAGTTAGTTGCATATGATGCTTCAGACTACAGAGGGGGACATCAAGAAAAGGGTGTGCCGACACTCATCTCAAAATCCTCTTTGCTCAGTTCTTATTCTTCTCAATCTATGAGATCGGGCAAGAAGAAGAAGAAAAAGGCAAAGAAGACTGGTTCTGGTGTTCCTTCCAAAGGAAAAGTTGAAAAGCCAGGCAAGTCAAAGAAAAAGAAAGCAGCTGAGGACAAGTGCTACCACTGTGGCAAGATTAGACATTGGAGGCGCAATTATCCAGACTACATAGCTTCCGTCAGATGAGAGATGGCTGTCACATCAGGTGTGTTTATTTTCCCTATCATTGATATCTCTTTGGTTTGTAAAGCCAATGGTTCTAGATGGGCTTTCGATTCTGCTAGTCCGACTTACATATGCAATTCATTGCAGGGACTGAGGGTCAGTAGGATGCTTAATCAAGGCGAGATGCAGCTGCGTTTTGGGAATGGAGATTATTTATCTGCAGCAGCCGTTGGTGAATACGAGATTAGTCTATTTAGAGGCAGCATCATTTTGACAGATTTTGTTTTTGTGTCTGGGTGTGTAGCTAATATTATCTCCCTGTTTGTATTAGATATAAAAGGATATCATGTACATATTAAGAATCGTTCTATGTATATATATGATATGAATAATATTTTGTTACACAAATGTTCAAATTTGCAAGGTCATTATATTTTGCATGCCATTAGAGATGTTTATGAAATTGGGGATAATAAACGTAAAAGATCTGAAATAACTGATACTGAATTATGGCATATGCGGTTAGGTCATATAGGTGTACGACGCCTAACCCAGTTGGTTAAGAATGGTTTGATTGAGAATCTAACCATACAATCTTTTCCAACTTGTGAATCTTGTATTCAGGGTAAAATGACCAAAGCCTCATTTACTGGTGTTGGACATCGAGCCAGTGACTTATTGGAGCTCGTACATACTAATGTATGTGGTCCTATTAGTCACACTGCTCATAGTGGTTTTTCTTATTTCGTAACATTTACCGATGATTTGTCACGGTATGGTTATGTTTATTTAATGAAACATAAATCGGAAACCTTTGAAAAGTTCAAAGTATTTCGAAACGAAGTAGAAAAGCAAACTAGTAATTTCATCAAATGCCTTCGATCAGATCGAGGTGGTGAATATATGAGTAGTGAATTCACCGAGTATCTTAAAGAGAATTGGATTCTCGCCCAATATACTTCTCCGGGTACTCAACAAGACAATGAAGTATCTGAAAGGAGAAATCAGACTTTATTGGATATGGTCCGATCCATGTTGAGTTTTACAGATCTACCTTACTTTTTGTGGGGGTATGCTCTTCTAACTGCTACACATCTGGTGAATAGGGTTCCTTCGAAAGCTGTTCCCACTACTCCATATGAGATATGGGTTGGTAGGAAACCGAACCTTAATTATATTAGGGTTTGGGGCTGTCCTGCATACGTCAAGGTGACGCAACAGGATAAAATTTTACCTCAAGGGCAAAAGGTTAGGTTTGTTGGATATCCTTCGAACTCCAAATGATATCAATTCTATAAACCCGAGCATCTAAATGTGTTCGTAGCTCATGTTGCCAGATTTATTGAAGAATAATTCTTGGCAGAAGGTGGTAATCATAGAAAGGTTGAGCTTGATTAAGTCCAACCTATAGATGACAGACCGATAGAGGAATCACAGGTTCAGACATAAGTATAACCTTCTAGTTCCACTCTCCGTAGGTCTACTACGATATCGAGGCCTCCTGAGCGCTTGTATTTGATACAGGACAAGAGTCTCAATATGCTCCTTGTTGAGGAGATTGATCTATATACCTACAGAGAAGCAATGTTAGACATTGATTCCGTTAAATGGCAGGAAGCCATGAATTCCGAAATGGACTCTATGCATTAGAATCAAGTATGGGACTTGGTTCAGCTTCTTGAGATAATTGTTCCCGTAGGTTGTAAATGGGTTTACAAAAGGAAGCGCGGGCCTGATGAGAAGGTTGAAACCTTCAAAGCCCGACTAGTTGCTAAAGGTTACACTCAAAGGCCAGGTGTGGACTATGATGAAACCTTTTCACCAGTAGTGATGCTAAAGTCTATTAGGATTTTATTGGCTATTGTTACTTACCATGATTATGATATTTGGCAAATGGATGTCAAAATGGCTTTTCTTAATGGATTTCTTGATGAAGAAATCTATATGGAACCGCCTGAGGGTTTTATCTCCAGCCAAAATTCTGGCATGGTATGTAAGCTTAAGAAGTCCATTTATGGGCTTAAACAAGCTTCGCGGAGTTGGGATCTTCATTTTGATGAGGTAATCAGATTGTCTAGTTTTCTAAAAAATGAAGAAGATACTTATGTTTATAAGAAGGTTAGTGTGAGTATGATCGTGTTCTTAGTGCTTTATGTTGACGACATCTTGATCATTGGAAATGATCTTGGAATGATGCAGGGTGTTAAAGCATATCTCTATAAAAACTTCTCCATGAAAGACCTGGGTGAAGCTTCATATATACTTGGTATAAAACTCTATAGAGATAGTGAAAGGAAGTTGATTGGGTTATCCCAATCTTCGTACATAGATAAGATCCTAGAAAAGTAAAATTTTAACAATTGTAAAGTTGCTAATATACCTTTTCGACAGGGTATTCATCTTTCGAAGAAAATGTATCCTCAGACGGAAGATAAAAAGGCTAGAATGTCTAGTCAACCTTATGCATCATGCTTAGGAAGCATCATGTATGTCATGTTATGTACGAGACCTGATATTAGTCATGCAATAAGCGTTACTAGCATATATCAGTCAAATCCAAGTAACAACCATTGGATGCCCGTTAAATATTTCTTTAAATATCTAAAAGGTACTAAGGATAAGTTTCTTATTTATGGAGAATGTGATTTACAGATAAGAGGATATACAGATTCTGACTTTCAGTCAAATTCTGATGATAGAAAGTCTACCTGAGGTTTTTTATTTACTCTTAATAATGCTGCAGTCAGTTGGAAATGTTCTAAACAAGGATCAACAGCTGATTTTACCATTGAGGCGGAATACATTGCGGCATCAGATGCTGCAAAGGAAGCTGTATGGATTAGAAAATTTATCACGGAATTGGGAGTTGTCCCAAGCATCGAGGATTCGATCCCGTTGTTATGTGATAATAGTGTTGTCGTTACACAAGAAAAAGAACCTAGAGTGCATCAGAATTCGAAACATGTAGAACGAAAATACCACATTATTCGTGAGATCATCGCTCGAGGAGATGTTGCCATATTGACCGGCGTAAACACACATGTATAACGCAAGCGCACGTATCATTCAAGTAGTATAAAAATATCGATCCCACGAGGACTTAATTCCTACTGTTGTTATTAATTATTGATACTATTTATTTACAAGTATCTAATTATAGAAAGAAGGGAATTGATTGCTTTTGGTTGGTTGAATATGGATTTTGCTAAATAAAATAAAAACGGACTCAAAAGAAAATACTAAGGAAAATAAGAAAAGACTCAAAGATCTAGGGTTGTGACTCCACACCATATTATTATAAATATGAATTGATTCTCTTATATATATGTAATAAATCAGTTTGCTAACCTGGAACACGAAAATATGCAAAAGCCTATGTCGATGGTCAGACGCAAATACCCAGTATAACCCAATTGAACCATATGTCTCTGTCAACCAAATTACCTGGATTCATTAAGATCAAGTTCCAATTATGGCTACCCCCGCCCAACATGTATATGTCTATCCTGTAAAGAAATCTATTAAAGGGTTATCTATCCTCAAGGAAGATCGTGGGTTATTGAATCTAAGGCTGAAACCTAAAATCCCTATGTCTAGTTCATTTTAAGTTTACCACATCAATCTTATTGGTGATCAGACAACAAGAAGCATTAAGCTTAAGACTCTATAAACAAACTAAAGAATTACCCATAAAAAGAAAATCAATTATTAAGTGTGAATATTGTGTTTCATCACTTCCCTAGAATAAAATAAAATGTTGGGGGTTAGAGGATCCACATTTAATATCTATTATCTAGAAATCTCACTTATTAGAAAATATAAATTATTTTATGTTCTGCTTTCTCAGGAATTAATAATGTTAAACATTTAAAACCAGCCATATAGGCGGTAATCCATTTAGTCCAATTACACCAGCCATATAGGCGGTAATAATCTGTCACATGAACACCAGCCATATAGGCGATAAAGTAATTTATATTTAGACCGACCATATAGGCGATAATAAAGTCTGACATTAATTAATCCGGTTAAATTATAATTAAGTGAGATTTACCTATATAATTATATTAAATGTTTCACCTTTTACCCCAGCGGTAAATTAACAACTAAACATAAAAGAACAAAAAGAAAAGAAAATTAATTTTATTACAAAAAGTAAAAGTGCATAATTAAAAATGCTTAATTTAAATTACAAAAACTTAAACACACAAGATGCAATCCTTAAAGTCCTTACAAAACTCAAAGAATGCATGATTTGAATTCTGACATCGAGCTGAATTTATAGGCGCGGATAGGCCTCCAGCGTCGCGACGCCAAAGCCTTTGGCGTCGCGATGCCAACGCTTTATGGCGTGGGATGCTGAGGTGATGACACGTGGCGATTCTGGATAAGGTGATAAGGCGACACGTGGCAAGGTGGTTGGGATCTCAATTATTGCGACACGTGCCGGCTTCTGATTGGCTGATTTCAGATTCTTATCCGCCACGTGTCATTCAGATAATTGAATCAATAATTGGTGCTGACGTGGCGATTGTGACTGTCGGCATCATAGAATGATGACACGTGGCATGCTATGATTGGTTGATGATGACGTGGCGATGATGTGGCACTTTGACTCGGTCAACCGGTGATGTGGACGATGACGTGGCTGACAGGTGGAGTGACACATGGAGACACATGGCGATGGCGACTGTCGGCACTGTAGGATGATGACACGTGGCACGGCGCACGTTAGCGGATCGGTTGTGATGGTGACACATGGCACGGCGCACGTTAGCAAAGTCAATTTTTCTCAGATTCTGACTTGTGGACCTGGCGCACGTTAGCACTGTTCGGCGCATGTTAGGCGTCGCGATGCCATAGGCTTGCGCGTCACGACGTGTATAATTACCAAAATGCTCTTTTTGTCCAATTTTCACTGTTTTGGCCCCAAATCACCTCCAGAATGTCCTGAAACTTTATTTATCTACAAAATAACACAAAACACATCAAAACGTTCACAAAACTCAAGAAACTATACAAAATATTAGGTTAAATGAGTGGGAAATAATGATATAATTACCACTCATCACACCCCCAAACCTAACTTTTTGCTAGTCCTCGAGTAAAACATAGAATAAAATAACATAAACATCTTTAAAATAAAATTTAACTAAGCCACTTTCGTAGGGATCAAAGGTACATTTAGCGTATGCAACAAGCCTTTAAACCCCTAGGTGTCCCTAGTGAACGAGTTGTAGTCTCGTGAGGGTTTACATCAATGATACCCACAAACATTTTACAAAAGTAAAAAGGTAGTGAAACTAATGCACACAAAAGCAAAAAGACAAGCGAAAAGAGAATAAAGAAGTTAGTGACTAATCAGGTGAAACTTCTACTCCAAGTTACTAATTGTTTTCTTTCTTTCTAAATTATCGAATAAGTAAATTCTCCGATTATATTTACCATTCTCCATATACACAGCCAACAAAATATTAATCAACTCATTTTTGCCCACAACAGTCACAGTGCAGTTGATAAGAGAGTAATATTTGTGTCCTAAGGTTTTATCAGAATTCACACCTTTTTTGGTAGCAATGGAATAATTTTTTGATTTTTCTGATTTTTTCTTTGATTTTGATTTTTTTTTATTTATATACAATATCTTCCATCTATGTAATGAGTGTTGGGTCGGTGACTCCCAAGCCAGTTGGCTTTAGGGCACCAGGTGTTAAGACACCCCTACGGACTTAATTACTCAGACTTCAGATATATATATTTTTGCAACATCCTTGATCCATGTAGCGAGCTTTGGGCCAGTGACTCCCAAACCAGTTGGCTTTAGGGCATTAGGTGTTAAAACACCCTTACAGACTTAATAACTCGGATCTCAGATGTTTTTTTTTTTTACTCCATCACTTTTTGAGATGATTCCTCCATTTAAACTAGAGCACTTAATATTACAAACTTTTCAATTTTAGCTCATGTCCGTATGTTACTATACATGTTGATAATATCTGCCAACTGAGCATATGAAGATCCATTTTAGTCCGTTTTATGGAGAATTTACAAATTAAATAATTTAAAATGAAATAAACAAAAACTAACTTGTTTCAAAAATAGGTTTGAGATACGTCTCAAGAGTGAAAAATCCTTACTCAGCTATCTTTTACCAATTTCACATTTTTAGTCAAAATAAAAAAACAAAAACACAAAATATTTTTGTAATTTTAGAAAAGATTTCAATTTTTTTGTATTTTTCGAAAAAATTTAGACTAAAAATAAAAACAACACACAAACTAAAAATAAGGTACTGATCAACTAATTCCCTCCCCCAAACCTAAATGAGACATTGTCCCCAATGTCTTAAACATTAGAAGAAGAGTTTAGAAGATAATACCTGGTTAGCTGAAATTCTATAGGAAATTAAAGGTTAAGATCCATATTAATCCGACGCCTCTTACCACGATCGTCCTCAGACCAATTTATCTTTGAAAAGATAGGGTCAACTTGTGGTTCATAGGCTAAGATTTGGTCAATTAGATCCGGAGCAGTTCTGGCAATAAAGAAGAGTTCTTTGAAAGGTTTTGACACGAACCCATTTCTCTGGGAATCATCTAGAAACACACAAAGAAAATCATAAAATCCATCAACGTTAAACAGCCCAATTGGTTTCTGGTGTATGTTCAGGTTTGCCCAATATAGTACTATAAAAATTTCCTCCAATGTGCCCAAGCCACCTGGCAAAGTGATAAAAGCATCAGCACGGTTAATCATTTCTACCAATCGTTCAGACATACCTGGCATGATCAGTTCATCTCCGTTTGATGGTCCAATAAGATTTGCCTCCCCCAAGGGTTTTGGGATGATTCCTAAAACGTGACTGTCTCTTTCTTGTACGGCCTTTGAAACGATCCCTATTAGTCCAAGATTGCCTCCGCCATATACTAAGTGCATATTCCTGGCAGCTAAGACTCGACCCAATTCATGTGCTGCTTCTACGTATTGTCGTTTAGTACCAACATTAGTACCGAAAAATACACAGATGTTTTCAACTCGTCTTCTTGAAGTGGCTTCCATGTTTTACTCTGGATGTTTTCAAAAGTTCAATGATGAGTTGAATTTATAATACCTGAAAAAGGGTGAGTAATAATAGCACTAGTATCTTCCAAAGGACGATTGTTAGCTAAACAATAAAAAAAAATCGTGAAAGTTCAAAAAGTCTGGATCCTGTCTATGAAAATAAAGATAATTACAACAGAAAAGCAAATCCAAGCAATAATTAAGGTAACGGAATTGTGTACGCAATACGCCACTCGTTTGGTATAAATTCATTAGGATGCGTCTCAAGAATCCATTCCTTACTCAGCTATCGCTAATGAATTATCTCTTATCTTTCCCAAACATCATTCCTTCTGTCTTATGCTTTGGTTGAGCTTTTCCCTACAAAAATAACACACAAAATTAAAAAATTCTACAACATGTATACACAAAATATGAAAACAGAAATTACAACAAAGTGCATGGGTTGCCTCCCTACTAGCGCTAAATTTTTCGTCTTCAGCCAGACGTGACTGAAATCCATCTGTCAAGGAGGTTTCAGCGTCGTTTTGGATGTCTGATTAAAGACAATCCTGTGAGCATTGCTTTTGAAGGGTCTCTTCCAACGGTAAAGTGGCAAAAAATATTTTGCCTCATTCAGTGCTTGTGCCACCTTTTTAACCTTTATTGCTCCAATGGTTCCTGAAAAGAAAGAAATAAAATTAGGAGGTCTCGTATGGTGCTTGACCTTGAATGGAAGTTCCATTCTATCAAGCTTCCGGGTAATATCTCTAAATTGTACTCCCCAAAACAGTGATGTTTCTTCTGAATGCTCTGGATCTTTAATAAGTTCAGACATTTGCTCCTCTATTTTCTCTGCTTCTTGCTCCACCTTTTCTTCACAGATGAATTTTAAAATTTATGTATTCAACTCTTCATCTGTCATCTGTGAAATGCATGCTCCATAAGTATCTACCTGAGGATGTAAAGTTATGTCTGTTTTAGGTCTTCATCCTCTGATCTGAGTGAAATGATTGGCTCAGGTAGATCTTCTTCAAACATTTGTGCAATGGAAGCTCCAAGATCTTCATTTGGAGGAAAGAAAGTTTCATCCTTCTTTGTTGGTGCAGTTGGTACAAATAGCTAAGCTTCTTTATCCTCGTCAGAGTCAGAATAATAAAAATCAAATTGAGACTTTGTTGGTTCAGACTCCTGAACTGATACCTCTGATTCTTGATACTGCTCAGCCTCGTCCTCTGTTATGATGTCATGATGAATATCAGGATAATCGAAGGCTTCTTCAGTATTATTTGAATTTGCTCCGTGAGATATTTGATTCAGGTTATCTGTTAATTGTCTAACTTGATCTGTCATCCTCTGTATAGACCCCACTTGACTCTGAATTTGTGCATCAAATTGAGTTTCCCGTTCCTCAAACCAATCTTTGAGCATGTGAATCAACTGATCTTCCTCTGATGGTTCTGGTTCTTAGTGAAGATCGTAGATGGATGGTGGATAAGATGGAAAGTATGATGGTTCCTCATACCATGAAGGATTTTGATAGCTCTGCCACCCTGGATTGTAGTTGTACTCACAATGATCTCTCGGGTGGTTACCATTACATATGTCACATCTCCCCATTGCGTCTTGTTGAGAAAATGTGGTATTGCTCGGTTCTGGCATCCAGTGATAGTTGTTGGGCTGGACAACAGGCCTCAGAAAATCGGACTGTTGCTCCCAGATTTGGGGTGTATCTTCTTCTAGTAAAGCTCGTAATCTTTCAATCTTCCAATAATGTTCCATTTTTTAATCACCTGAAAACAAAAGAAAGAAATAAAAATTACAGATAAAAATAAAGAAAATTATATACAAGTAAATTAGATAACTTCAAAATTAATAACTCAAGAAAAATAAGTCCCTGGCAACGACGCCAAAAACTTGACCGGCGTAAACACACACGTATAACGCAACCGCACGTATCGTTCAAGTAGTATAAAAATATTGATCCCACGATGACTTAATTCCTACTGTTGTAATTAATTATTGATACTATTTATTTGCAAGTATCTAATTATAGGGAGAATGGAATTGATTGCTTTTGGTTAGTTGAATGTGGATTTTGCTAAATAAAATAAAAACAGACTCAAAAGAAAATACTAAGGAAAATAAGAAAAGACTCAAAGATCTAGGGTTGTGACTCCACACCATATTATTATAAAGATGAATTGATTCTCTTATATATGTGTAATAAATCAGTTTGCTAACCTGAAACACGAAAATATGCAAAAGCCTATGTCAATGGTCAGACGCAAATACCCAATATAACCCAATTGAACCATATGTCTATGTCAACCAAATTACCTGGATTCATTAAGATCAAGTTCCAATTATGGCTACCCCCGCCTGACAGGTATATGACTATCCTGTAAGGAAATCTATTAAAGGGTTATTTATCATCAAGGAAGATCGTGGGTTATTGAATTTAAGGCTGAAACCTAAAATCCCTATGTCTAGTTCATTTTAAGTTTACCACATCAATCTTATTGGTGATCAGACAACAAGAAGCATTAAGCTTAAGACTCAATAAACAAACTAAAGAATTACCCATAAAAAGAAAATCAATTATTAAGTTTGAATATTGTGTTTCATCACTTCCCTAGAATAAAATAAAATGCTGGGGGTTAGAGGATTCACATTTAATATTTATTATCTAGGAATCTCACTTATTATAAAATATAAATTATTTTATGTTCTACTTTCTCAGGAATTAATAATGTTAAACATTTAAAACCAGTCATATAGGCGGTAATCCATTTAGTCCAATTACACCAGCCATATAGGCGGTAATTATCTGTCACATGAAGACCAACCATATAGGCGGTAAAGTAATTTATATTTAGACCGACCATATAGGCGGTAATAAAGTCTGACATTATTTAATCCGGTTAAATTATAATTTATAAATAATAATTAAGTGAGATTTACCTAAATAATTATATTAAATGTTTCACCTTTTACCCCAGCGGTAAATTAACTACTAACATAAAAGAACAAAAAGAAAAAAAAATAAATTTATTACAAAAAGTAAAAGTGCATAATTAAAATAATAAAAGTAAAAATGCTTAATTAAATTACAAAAACTTAAACACACAAGATGCAATCCTTAAAGTCCTTACAAAACTCAAGGAAGGCATGATTTGAATTCTGACATCGAGCTGAATTTATAGGCGCGGATAGGCCTCCAGCGTCGCGATGCCAAAGCCTTGGCGTCGTGACGCCAACGCTTTATGGCGTGGCATGCTGAGGGGAAAATAAATTTTATTACAAAAAGTAAAAGTGCATAATTAAAAATACTAAAAGTAAAAATGCTTAATTTAAATTACAAAAACTTAAACACACAAGATACAATCCTTAAAGTCCTTACAAAACTCAAGGAAGGCATGATTTGAATTCTGACATCGAGCTGAATTTATAGTCGCGGATAGGCCTCCAGCGTTGCGACGCCAACGCTTTATGGCGTGGCATGCTAAGGTGAAAATAAATTTTATTACAAAAAGTAAAAGTGCATAATTAAAAATACTAAAAGTAAAAATGCTTAATTTAAATTACAAAAACTTAAACACACAAGATACAATCCTTAAAGTCCTTACAAAACTCAAGGAAGGCATGATTTGAATTCTGACATTGAGCTAAATTTATAGGCGCGGATAGACCTCCAGCGTCGCGATGCCAAAGCTTTATGGCGTGGCATGCTGAGGTGATGACACGTGGCGATTCTGGATAAGGTGATAAAGTGACACGTGGCAAGGTGGTTGGGATCTCAATTATTGTGACACGTGTCGGCTTCTGATTGGCTGATTTAGATTCTTATCCACCACGTGTCATTCGGATAATTGAATCAATAATTGGTGCTGATGTGGCGCTGAAGTGGCGATTGTGACTGTCGGCACCATAGAATGATGACACGTGGCACGCTGTGATTGGTTGATGATGATGTGGCGATGATGTGGCACTTTGACTCGGTCAACCGTGATGTGGATGATTGACGTGGCTGACAGGGGGAGGTGGAGTGACAGTGGCGACAATGGCGTGGATGGCGACTGTCGGCACCGTAGGATGATGACATGTGGCACGGCGCACGTTAGCGGATCGGCTGTGATGGTGACACGTGGCACGACGCACGTTAGCAAAGTCAATTTTTCTCATATTCTGACTTGTGGACCCGGTGCACGTTATCACTGTTCGGCGCATGTTAGGCGTCGCTGACCGGCGTAATCACACACGTATAACGCAAGCGCACGTATCGTTCAAGTAGTATAAAAAGTATCGATCCCACGAGGACTTAAAACCTTTTTGTTATTAATTATGGGGCCAACTGATTACCAGTATCTAACAGGTTGTTTGATTGATTGATTTGAAATGACGATGATGATCTAAATTTAAAACAAGTAAATAAAATTGCTTAAAGTAGGTTGAGAAAAATCCAAATTTATAAAAACTATCCAGGGTTGTGATTAATTCCAATATTATTTAGAAGATGAAGTGGTTATCTTAAAGTTGGGTAATATATTGATTTATTAACCTGGAACACTAATTTATGTAAAAGCCTCTTCCGATGGTCAATTTCAAATACCTAGTATAATCCAATTGAAACCATATGTCTATGTCAACCAAATTACCTAGATTCATTAAGATTAAGTTCCAATTATGGCTACCCCCGCCCGACAGGTATATTCCTATCCTGAAGGAAATCTATTAAAAGGGTTATCTATCCTCAAGGAAGATCGGGGTTATTGAGTCTAATGTCTTAAACTTAAAATCCCTATGTCTAGTTCATTTTAAGTTTACCTAATCAATTTTATTAATAGCCATTTAAAAAAGCATTAAGATTAAGACTCAATAAATAAATCTTTAAATTACCCAACCTATAATCTAACCCCTTATAAACCGGTTATATTGAAATTCATCACAACCCTAGATACTAACTTAGTTACAATACATAGCTATGGCTAATGAAAACTTAAAAGATAATAAAATAAAAATGCTAAAAAGTAACTGCGAGAAAGTAAAAGCGAGAAAGTAAATGAAAATAAACTGCCAAGATAAAAGGAATTACTTTTACTAATTACTAACTTAGATATCTCCCTTAGTATAACATAATCACTTGTGAGATTAAAACCAACCAACCATATAGGCGGTACCTGATTAAGTCAAGTTAAGTCCGACCAGCCATAAAGGCGGTAAAATTTGTCCATGAACCTGCCATGTAGGCAATAAAGAAATAACCAGCCATAAAGGCGGAACCAAAATTAAATTACCAAACGACAATCTGGCGGTATCCTTGCTTAGTCAGGTTTAACAGTTAAATTAAATAGCCCACCGACCAATATAGCGGTATTCCTTTTTAAGTCAAATTTTAGAATAGTGAATATGTTGTGTCTAAGGGAGATTAATCTAAGATAGTAACAGTAAAAGAATTACCTTTCACCTCGGCAGAGGGAAGTTACCTCCTCATGGTTGAAAAAATAAAAACTGAAAAGTAAAGAAAGGAAAGTGTTATGCGTAAAGTAAATTACGGAAAGTAAAACTGAAAAGTAAAGAAAAGAAAGTGCGAAATTGAAAATTAATTACTGAAAACTAAAAAAAACAAACTAGATACAATCTTTTTATTTTTTCATTAAGGATTTCAAAGAGAAAGTATGAATTTTACAAATGAAATGGCTTGGTATTTATAGGCAAAATTTTGCCACCATCAAATCATCAATCAATTTCTCCACCCAAATCCATTATTAATTTCTCCACTAATTACTCCACCAAATCCATAATTGCTCCACTAATTGCTTATCTTGTTTGGTGGTGATTTGATAATTTTTATTAATTATTTATTAAATTAATATTTTGCTTGAAAATGATTGATAATGACTTTTAATAATTACACTCCACACACTTCTGGATGGTTCATCAATTTCGGTCATGAAATCATCAGAATTGGAAAATATTTTCTCTTTCAAAGTTATCGATCTTTGAGTTTCTTTAATATGGAACTTGAATCGGCTCAATCCGATATCTGAGTAAAAAGTTATGCCAAAATACGACAGATGCGCAAAACTGGAATTTCAAAACTGCACTTCGTCAAAAAACGTCCTTTCAAATTTCCAATCTCCAAAATTAATATATCAAGTCCAATAATTGCCCTTATTTGATCCACATTTCGTCCTAAATGATTTCATTGAGTCCCGATATTATTTTATCTGCAAAATAAAATAAAACATATCAAAACGTTCATCAAACCTGAGAAACTAAACAAAATATTAAGTAAAAGGGGCGGTAAATATTGATATATTTCCCGCTCATCAGTCGGGACGCCATAGGCTTGCACGTCGCGATGCGCAGAATTACTAAAATGCCCTTTTTGTTCAATTTTCACTGTTTTGGCCCCAAATCACCTCCAGAATGTCCTGAAACTTTATTTATCTACAATATAACACAAAACACATCAAAACGTTCACAAAACTCAAGAAACTATAAAAAATATTAGGTTAAATGAGTGGGAAATAGTGATATAATATATTTTACTCATCACATATGCAAGATATCTGGAGAAGACAACATAGCAGACCCGCTTATGAAGGCCTTACCTCCGAGACTATATGATAGACATGTAGAGGTAATGGGTATTAGATACCACCAAATTTGGCACTAGAGCAAGTGGGAGAAAATGTTGGAGTTGGTGTTTGGCGCACCAAATTATTTTGTATTTATTGTAAATACGATGTATATTTTATTTTATTATGAATAAAATTAAGTAATTTTCATCAATATATTCTTTATATGGTAAAGGCGTAAATGACCTTAGAATGAATAATTGTGACATAATTGCAAAAGCGCCGCAATTGTAACTGAGAAATATCACAATATGATTCATTCTTAAGATGTTCCTAGTCTAGGTTTACATATCTGGTCGGTTAGTAAACCCGTGAGACCGGTACATATCGTATATTAGAATTGTTCTAATGGTTTTTCTTAGTAAACCATGAGTCTTGGGAGACTCATATAGACACGTAGGTATTTATTGGATAAATACTGAACGACTCATTCAAAGATTCTTGATAGATAGTACACCAACGTCAATAGGAATCTTTATGAGTCGAATATCATATTAGCTCCTTTGACTTGTGATACCACTGTGGATATGTGAGATATCCTACATACTTTGATGACAGTCACGTCAACGATATTTTAATATCAGACCTCCGCCTGTTCGTTGGGTATGGACTGATACTCATGATATCCTGTGATGTATCTAGAGAGGATCTGTCATTCCCGTGTATGGGATGTAAGTGTCCAATTTGTGACTCTTTGAAATCCTTAGTCGAGTTATGATTCGGAAACGAGTTCCGAATATTTATTGAAGAATCATAATTATGTCGCGACACATGAATTGTTCATGGCGGAGACTTGACGTTTAATCTATATCTCCGGAACAATTCAGATAACCTATGACAGAAGAATTATATATATGCAATGACTTCGACTTGGATGGTTCAACTCGATTATATGTGGTCGTCGTAATTTGTGAGTGGAAAAATTACGGACATGGAAATGGTTTCCGTGACAGATAAACTTGAACTAGAGAGTCCCACAATATAAAGTGTACTCGTTGAGCACTTGGGTAATTAATTATGGATAATTCGGATTATTCATAATTTATACATGCATATTAAATAATACACTTATATACGATACATAATTTAGATTAGATACACATTATTAACCTATTAAATTTTGACACTTGTTTTATTATTATTATTAATTAATTAATTATTAATAATGATAAAAATGGAAGAATATTCTTGGAATCTTTTTCCATATTTTTATTTTGTTCTTTTGTTAATTAGTTTAAATAAATTAATTTAATTGTTAATTAATTTAATTTTGACTAAGAATATTATTTAGAATATTCTTAGTATTTGGCCAATTTTAATTGGCTTTCATGTGTTTTTGACACATGTTTTTTAATTAACAAAATATCAAAATAATTAATTAATTTGGATAAGATCCAATTGTGTCAAAATCTTGGCTATAAAAAATTATTTAATTTTTGCTAGAAAATTGGGTGAAATTCGCCCATTAGGGTTGTTTCACTATAAAATGAAACTTGTTTCATTTTACAAGTTGATGAATCTCTTGTGTTGAGAAATAAAAAGAAAAAATGGGTTAAGGTTTGAGAATTAAGCAAACAACACCAATGAGAAAGGAATTAAAATTGGAGCTTGGAATTAAGGTAATTAAAAGTTTTCAATTTTCAATTTCTTGTTTTTGTTTTCAAGCATGAAAATATAAATTGGATATGTATTTTACATGACTTAAAATATATTTATCTTGAATATTTATATGGATCAAAAACTTGGGGTTGATTTTTAATTACCTTAATAGTTTTGTTTTAAGCATGTGTATTTAGATTAATTAATGAATTAATCTCAAAATTAAAAATTGTCATTTTAGAGTGATGTTACCACTCTAATGTTGCCTAGAATTGTTCTTGGAACTTTGTATTGTGGTGATTTAATTTGGTGCAAAATTAATAAGATTAATTTGTGAATAGATTGAATTTTGGCATGAAAATTGGACAAAAATGAAACTGGATCAGATCTGGTTATGGACCTTCAAACTGAATATTTTTCATGTAAAAATATGTTATTTGGATGATATTGGATGTGTATTGGATGGTGGATAAATTTCGGAAATTGTTATGGGGTGAAAACACGAGAAAACGGTGAAATTCACGTCGAAATGAGCTCACTACATGCCGGCTCTGATCCCAGTGAACTGGGCACTGTTCGGGCAGCCCAAGGGCTGACCGAACACTGCCCAAATGTCCAAGTTGGGCCGGCTTGGCTGATGGTCAACTGGTTTGACCGTTTGCCCGTTACGCGTATTATCTGTCGAAAATGTTTTCGTAAAATAATTCATCATGTAACGAAATATATTATGTTATTAAATGTTAATAAATAATATATTTAAACTTATTTGGGTGAATTAAAAATATTTGATATTTATTCATTCGCTCGGAAAAATTTTAAATGTTTAAAAATCATTTTTGCCTTCCGCCGCGCCCTTCCGCTGCGTACACCCCAACACTTTAAAGGTCGCTAAAGCCAAGAAATATAATTGAGGGATAAACAAATACCTACTGAGGTTTTCTTAATGTCAGACAAGGATATCAAGAAATAAATAATTTATGTCAATCCTTACTGCATATAAACAGTTCTCTCTCTATAGGGTTATGTCTTAAAATCATATATTTATTCAGATTATCTATTATGACTTAACAACTAAGTCACTGACCATATTGATTCTCCTTGAGAACCGGAATGATAGTTTCCAATGGTCTAGATTATTCTAGAACCTATTATAGAAACCTACAACTAGAAGAAGAGTTAGAAACAATAAATATATCAAATATACATGCATGCAATAGAGAACTGTGTTAATTCTATCTACATGATAGAATCAATGAGATACAAACGAAAATCTTTTCCATAATATTACCAGAAAACGCTAACTAGGTCATGAATTTTAACCTAGTAGCGCATCCTACTACTTTACATAATACCTTATATCCCAAAAAAATAAAAATTGAATAATTAAATTGAATCATATAGTAAGAAGTGGACGCTAATGGCCATATTTCTGTTACTCAATTTTGGCATGTAATAACCTACATATGCCATTAGGTAGACAAAAAATGTCAATCACATCATAATATGACTCCTAATTTTGGTCATGAACCGTTTCTGATCCTCATTACTTTAGCATCTATTGGATGTGGCGTGTTCAATGCTTGACTTACCAATGACATACTCAAGCTACTTAGACAATACCTCACTACTTTGGCATCTATTGACATACCCTTACACTTGAATATGTCTCTTATCGTATAAGTTCTACCTGCACAAACGAACGACCATCAACCATTGTTGCACAGCTTTGGCACAATACAAATACAACATCAGAAAAATATTTACATATGTATTGACAAGGTAGACCATCAGTGTTCGATTTCTTAGCAAACACTACAACTAAAGCCTTATTATGGGGATTTTTTACAGTGGATTTTTTGCTTTGAGATATACATCAAATGTAGATATATAATCCGAATTAACATGAATTCCTATAAGCCGCATCCACACAGCTTTAGAACATTGTGGGTTAGGCAACATAAATCCATTTATATCTAAATTACCTACATGTGTAAAGCAGATTTGAATTTAATATCATATGTTATGCATGACTTATAATGTGGATACAAGATTAGACTCATTCTTATATAATTTTATGTTGGGGTTTTTTGGGGTGTGCAATGCAAAAGTGCGGTTGTTAGGAAAAATCATTTTTTAGAACTTTTATCAGCCCGAACGAATAATCGATATCATATATCAATTATATGTCTATATTTCACCATAATCACTCATTACCATCTAATATTAGGAGTAATTACGCAACGGACACTTGGAATAATATTTTTTGAAAAAATATTTTGCAGTTACACTTTAACTGATTTACCGATTCACCAAACCTGGCGATCGGGATAACCAAACAACCACTTTAGACCTGGATTATTTTGCACATGCAACATTAGGCTAATCAATTGGGTTTCTGACATGTTACATACATCAAATAAGCATAGATTAAAAGCTACATCATATGTTACATGCTTGGAATAAATTGAAATAAATTTTCAATACAATGTAAATGAGGAATTACTTTAATTCCTTGCCAACCTTTGTTTAAGCTCCAAATCTTCACTTTCCATGCTTCAATTTGATGACCAGCAAACCCATATAAAAATCCCAATTTTGCTCTCTCAAATGAAACCATTTCATACCAAATATAAATTCAAAATTCAAAACCTCCAAAATTAACTAAGTGGCCGAATTTTTGACACATTTAATCTTAGCTTATAAGATTAAATGAATAAGAATATTCTATAAATAAAATAATTATTAAAAATTAAAATTAATTAATATTTAATTAATTAGTTAATTATTTTATAAGTGTCAAAAATCAATTGAATTTAATGTGTATCTAGTTAAATTATTTATCAAATAAAAATACACATTAGATATAAAAATACCTCGACATGTGTAATATTACGAACAATCAAATTATTCGTAATTAAATAGCCATAGTGTTCTATGAGTATCTTTATTAGTTGGACTCTCTAGGTTCTGATGTATATGTCACGTATTTCCGTGTTTGTAATTCGCCTACTCGCACATTACAATGACCACAGATAACCGCACTAAACCATACAAGTCGAGGTCATCGTATACTTATAATCCATCCATCATAGGTCATATGAATTGCATCAGAGATAGAGATAAAGTATCAAATCTATGTTGTGTATAATTCTGTATGTCGCGACATATAATCATGATTCTCTGCATAAATACTCGGAACAATTTTACATTATACCCTGGCTAAGAATTTTTAAGAGTATCACCAAGTGGATGGTTAAATCCCGTACACGAGATTGACATATCCTCTCTGGATATATCACAGGATATCAAGAGTATCAGTTCACACCCAACAGATAAGCAGAGGTCTGATCTAAAAAGATTATTGATGTGACTGTCGTCAAAGTGTGGAAGATAGCTAACACATCTATAGTGATATCTCAAGCCAAATGACAATTATATTACTCGACTTGAGAAGATCTTATTGACGTAAGTGTACCTTCTATTAGGAATGTTCCGGTTAGTTATTCAGAGCTCATCAAATTAACACATACATATCTATATACGAGTCTCAAAGATTCATGGTTCACTGAGACCAACCACCGGATCATATCTCGATATAGACGACATGTACTGGTCTTCGCGATTTCACTGACCGACCCATGTCAGTTAATCTCGATCAGAAACTTTATTTGAATCATATCTCGGTATAGACGAAATGTACTGATCCTTGCGATTTCACTGATCGACCTGTGTCAGTTAATCTCGATCAGAAACTTTGTTTGAGAATATGCACTATAGTGACACCTATAGTGCCCATTAAAAACCCTTGGTTATAATGACGGGATTACCAGATTTTTGTCAAATATATACATCACTAACTCAAAATTAGTTTTGATATTAGCTGGATAAGACCGAATATATATACAAAAGATAAGCTAAGATTACTATATAATTGTAATATTATGGAAAAATTATTACTCACAAACAAATCATAAATACGATTCGGATTAGAGCGCCAACTCCAACAGCAGCAGGAGGAACATGAGTTGCATGATGATGATCACGAGGAACTTGAGGGCGTGGCTTCACTAGTCTATTGCTTTCACTTTACAAGACAGCACTTTTTGAGCACCAATTATGATTCACTTTTCTTGCTCATTAAGGCTACTGTTATTCTTTTGAAACAATGTAAACACGACAGGAGGCGAGAGTGGTCTTTCCTTGGGCTTTGTCAGCTTGTTGCTTGTTCTTAAAATATATGGCATTTATGAATAATGGGTAAAATATGAATATATTAAATTTTTTATTAAAGTTGAAAAATCATTGAAAAATAAGATTATTTATAAAAATAATTAAGAACTCAAATAATTAGTCATGATGGAAAAGATTTTTTAGACTGAGGAAAGACTTGGTTTGGGTTAGGAGCGGGGGAAGTCTTGTATGTCAGGGGTCACTGACTCACTCAACCCCCTCAAATATTTTTTTAATTGTTAATATTAAATAAGTAAAAAATATTTTTGTGAATTTATAAATTAAATCCTTAAAAATTATAAAATTTCTTCAAAAAATATCATGGCTTCGCCTCTAATTAGAAAGATGTAAGGTTTTAGGGTTAGCGCGGAATCATCCATGTGATTGGAATTTAAAATTTTCTTCCAAAACCACTTTAAGAATCGTGGTTATGTCGTTGTTGATGTAAACAATATACTATTAAATTAATCTCTATTAATTTTAACATGCATGTAACAAATTTTATTTATCAATATAAATAATAATTTACTAATAATAAAACATATTTTGATGTGCTTATTATCTTTCTTGACCCTTTTGAATATCCTCCTTTATTTTTCCCTTGTAGTAGTGCACCAAGCTTTGCACCTCTAGTTGGCACACTAACACTCATCTACCAACAAATCGTTCCCACTTTTGAGAACAAAAGAAACCATTTTCTTTTCTAGGACGTTGAAGTCTTTAGAAATAAATTGGAACTATTCCAATCGAGAGATGAAATCTCAAACACGATGTATATTTATATATTCACGTGAGCCACAATTGCTTATATATATATTTTTTTATATGCCACAGCGCGCACACACGGAAAGGGCAGAGATGGAATTTCTCCTTTGATAAGGACGAAAGATCTGAGGGAATAAGTCACTCTTCGACCAGGCATAGAGTTCGGACCCGGCTCCCCGAATCTGACCTACCATAGGACACAGCATGGTGCAGGCTTCAGATACCGACAACATCAGAGCCGAGACCGACCACTTTAGCCCAGTAGTTCGGTTCAACAGTATCTTTCTTTTTGAGTCGTGAGAACGAGCTCAAACATTTTGGGTCAGTTCGGAAGTAGTGGGAGTAGGCCGGCACGAAGTTTGGCCATCCTCATGAAACCCGACGTGGGACCGGGACCGTTTGGACTTTTCCCCCTGATATGAATCACCGTACGAGAAATCTTCATAGGCTATCATAATGACTGTGAGTGTGTATAAAATAGCGTGATGTGACAAGGAGTCAGATGACATGTTTGTTTTCGGTGAAGCAGTTGGGGCAGAGAGCCCGTCAATCCGCCGGAGATTCACGTGGCTGACGTCATAAAGATATGGGAACAATGTTATATTTCTCTTAGTATATAAAGGGAAGGTAGTCTCATTTGTAGAGGTTGGTTAGCAAAAATCTCAAAAAGTAATATTTGGTAATAACTCCACAAGACAAACAACTCGGTCACATTAGACCACCCTAGAAAACAGATCGGCCGAGCTCGGTTTGGTAATAAAATCAACACTCTACTTTGTTCCCGTAGACGTAGGCTGGATTCACTCCGCCGAACCACGTAAAGCCTGCTGTTGATTCTTGTGTGTGTTTCGTTTTCTGCTAAATTTCCCTTTGGTCCCCCATAACCAAACAAATTCACGGTTAGAGGAGGATTATCCCGGGAGCACTATCCCGATATTGCCCCTGGAACTAAAATCACTCGTCAACAGTTGGCGCCGTCTGTGGGGAGCATAGTAAAAAATAGTTTACGTAGTAAGACAATGGCAGAAGACGAGAACCCTAGATCGTCGGAGAGTTCAACAACAAACCGGATGGAAAGAATGGATGAGAGCATGAGAAAGGAAATGGAATCAAACCAGACCTTCATGAAGGCCATGATGGAGAAACTGGAAAGGTTAGAAAAGATGAACGATGAAAGGCTGGAGGGTGGTCCAAGTCAGATGAGAGAGGAGATAGCGAAATGAAAAAGGGTCGTAGATCTAGGCAGAGATGATGAACCCGGGAGGAGGGATCCCCAGAAGGTGAGATCTGTTGTGATAATCGGAGCCTTGTCGGCAGAAAGAATGTGGGAAGAATAATAGGAGAGTCAAACACCAGAGTCCTCTAGTAATAGCCCCTGCTCTAAGAAAAGTGGGGATGACAGAAGACACGATGGGGGGGATCGAGAGGCATCCAGCCACGGCGTGCGTCGATCTCAGAGCAGCAGATGAGAAGAAGTCCGCGAAAGGTAACGTGATAGTGCTGACAGCCAAATGAAAGTCTGGTTCAGGAAAGAGATGAAAAGATGGGAAGAGAACATGAAGGCAGGCAAAGAGGACGGCCCGGGCGAAGAAGCGACATCCCATTTCACGGAAGAGATCTTATCAGTGGAATTCCCTAGACGGTTTCCCATGCCGTTTATGAACTCTTATAAGGTTCATACTGACCCTAAGTCCCATATCGAAAGTTTTATTTTGCTGATGAAGGTTCAATGGATGGTAGAAGAGGCCATCTGCAAGGTGTTCCCTTTAACTTTGAACGGGCACGCGATTTTGTGGTTTAGAAGTTTGACCCCGGGGAGCATCAGTAGTTTCTCTCAGCTCAGGAAATATTTTGTTCGACATTTCAAAGGAGCGTGTGTGCCAAGGAATATGGTGGGAGCGTTGAGACTGATGAAGCAGAGGGATTATGAGCCCCTAAAGAATTTATTGAAAGATACCACAATCTAGTGCTCGAGGTTGGAGCATACGAGTCATTGAAGGCGCTGGAAAGCCTCACGGGAGCTCTGAAGGTCGGGAAGTTATGGACCCACCTGAGGATTCAGGACGTACCAGATTATGCCACTGCATTGGAATTGGCCAGGAAATTTGTTTTGATGGAGGGAGAAGAGAAAATTGCCCAAAGAGTGAGGACCCCGAAAGGAAAGGTTGTGAGGTCGGAGATGCCACAAAGGTCGGACAGAGAATTGAGGAAACCCCTCCCCAAGGAAAAGGGAGTTCAGGCCAATGCCTCCGAGCAATGCACCTCATGATAGAAGGGCTCAGGTGCAAGTAAATCATGTGGTCGGAGGGGCAGTGTATTCCCCTCTGAATAAGCCGTTGGCTCAGATTGTCAGAGAAATCCAAGATAAAGGCCTCCTAGTGGAGCCAGACCTGAGGAAATATCCAGCGGAGAACAAGAATGAGAGGTCTTATTGTGTGCATCATAACCTGAGGGGGTACACGGCGGAAGGTTGTAGGGACCTGCGGGAGCAGGTGGAAAACCTGGCGCAAAATGGTTATCTGAATGACTATATCGACCAAAAGGCCATGGCGACCCGGCAACAGCGGAAACCTAGACAAATGTATACTATCCCTGGTGGGAGGATGTTGGCCGGAGACTTAAACCGATCAAGAAAGGGTTACAGCAAGTTCTAGGGATCAGAAGTATTGACAACGGAGCAAGCCCCAAGGGTTAAGAGGGGTCGGTTGGTACCTATTATGTTCACAGATGAGGATACCCATGGGGTGAGCTTCCCCCATGACGATGCATTGATAATTAAGGTTGTGATCGGAGGAGCTGAGGTGGACAGGATCCTGGTGGATCCGGGGAATGCAGTTGACATAATCTCCAATCAATCCGTCGAAGATTCACGTGGCTGACGTCATAAAGATATGGGAACAATGTTATATTTCTCTTAGTATATAAAAGGGAGGGTAGTCTCATTTGTAGAGATTGGTTAGCAAAAATCTCAAAAAGTAACATTTTTTAAGAACTCCACAAGGCAAATAGCTCGGTCACATTAAACCACCCTAGAAAATAGGTCAGCCGAGCTCGGTTTGGTAATAAAATTAACACTCTACTTTGTTCCCGTGGATGTAGGCTGGATTCACTCCGCCGAACCACGTAAACCCTATTGTCAATTCTTGTGTGTGTTTCGTTTTCTGCTAAATTTGCCTTTTGTCCCCCATAACCAAACAAATTCACGGTTGGAAGAGGATTGTCTCGGGAGCACTATCCCGATATTGCCCCTGGAACTAAAATCACCCTGTCAACATATATATATATATATATATATATATATATTTTGTTAAAGCTTCCATACATATATTCTTATATATAGCAACCTCAATTTCAATTGTGTATATATAATAGGATTTGTTTTAATTGTATCACAATACAATAAGGTCAATTCAATATCTCTCCAAATCAAATTTGGTCTCTTAAAAATTCTTTCCAAAATAAAACTAGGATACTTAATCAAATTAAGAATCATAATTAAATAAAGACTTCCCTATTTAATCTTAATTAGGACTCTAATTAATTTGGGTGCTAGCCCACTAAATTAAAGCCCAATAGATTAAATATTATTTGGGAATAATAATTAATTAACTATTAATTAATTAATTTAACTTACTTACTTTTAATTAACAATTAATTAAAATTACATTTGATTTATTTAATATAAATATCAAATATTTATTTAAACAATTAAATTTAATTTTATATTTCGATTTATTAATCAAATTAATATTTCTGAAATATCCCGAATATCCTAATTCAATTAGGAAACGCCAAAATAATCATTTATTAACCTTTAATAAACATCCTCGAATTTGTAACATAGACGAGAACTATATTGTGCGACCGTCCTAGGTTCATTATCAAGTAGCAGTGGAATAATATTAACTCTTTAATATTTCATCTCTATGATATTCTACATACCATGAGTTATCGCCTAGCAGCAAGCCATGACCCATAGTCGATGAATGAAGTGGGAAAACATATGAACCTGTTAGAATACACTTCGAGCATGTCATCTCATTCCTTCCGATATTTATGTTTCTTATCAAGTCTAGGATCATGGTAAGGTCAAATTCTTATACTCGACATATCTTTAAACTTTATCTTGTAGATTTGATATCTCTAAAATATCGACTGATTTGACCAAAGTCTTTTATCCACAACTTTGAGTTTCCTTGAAACATATATAACTTTTATTATCAAAGTTATCGGATATCATCTTGAAGCATACGTGACTTCGTACGTCAATTGCTCAAGGCCATCTAGCATTTATTCAAATGACGTGGATAGTGGAATGAGGATATAGAGTACTATCGCACAAGTCATCATATGATCTCAGGTCAGAGGATATGACGACACTAATGTATTATTATGAAGATCAATGACCTTGGATAATATTATCATGTGATCTTATGCTTCTGTGGATTCTACTAATGAAACATCTATTGTCTGTGTCCTTATGATATGAGACTCATCATCCATTCTATTAACATCATATGTCAATCTAGGCGACACACAATAGTATTGGTCAAATGATATATTATTGTCATGTATAACAATCACATTTTACCAAGAACTTAATTTGAGACATATATAAATATCGTAAACTCTCATAATCGCAAACGTCTTTTGGATTAACGATATTCATCTGATATAATGTCTCAGGACATACACATAAAATATGGATGTAATAATGTGTAGATAACAAATGCATTTCATTAATACATAATAAACTATATTACAAACATTATGTGTTAAACCATTACATCCATAACAGATTTTAAAACATATATTCTAACTGAAGATGCCCAAAACAAGAATGTAATTTTTCTAGTGAGGAAGTAGTCCCCCATCCCTATAGGAAAAATAAAATTCTTTATTGTAGTAATTTTATGGCTCGATTATCAGAAGACAGTCGGAGATGCCATCCTCTTCCTTGAAGAGGGCAGCACTCAGTGACTATATTCGCTTTCTACTTTTTTTTGATAAGTTACTATTACAAAGTTTTTTACTTGGAGCCACTAGCATTCGCTCAGGCCTAAAGGCCCTGAACGAGTGAGTTTTGGTAATAGCTGGTGGTTTATAAATAAAAAATAGTTCAATCTTGTTATGCCAAAGTAAAATTTGAGTGGAAGACTGGGATGGATAAAAAAATAAATGAAAATGAAAAATCAAATCGAATCGAAGTAATAATTTTTTTTATTTTTAAAAATAATTATTAGATATTTTAATTAAAAAAGCGAACTGAACCGAATTAATTGAATAATTTAATTCATTGATTTTTTTTAACATCTAATCATATTATGTTTTTATTTTATAATTATATTTGTTACATTATTTAATTTAGTTATTATTTATTTATGATTAATTTCACGAAATATTTATAATTTTTTTTTTTGGTTATTATTCTTTTTATTTTCTTACATTTTAAATGATTATTATATTAGTTGTGATGGTTAAAAGAATTATAGCATAAAAAATAAATAAATGTTAAATTAAATAAATATTATTAATTTTTTATTGTTACTAAAAATTTGTAAAAACCTAAATTATACCGCATTGAACCGATAATTAAAAATAACTACAAAGTTTTTAATTAAAAAACCGTACAAATAATTATAATTACAAATCTTTTTATAATCATACCGAACCGGATCAAACTACCCCTAAAGGGAGAACCCAAATGCAATAAGAGTTGAAATTCTAACGATAGGATGAGACAGCAAAGAGAATCAATAAAACCCAGGAAAGCCAATCCGATGAAACAAGCTACGAGAGATACATATACAAAATTCCATCCACCACAAAGAGAACTGCTATGTAGAGGAAAACTTAACAGTGGTTCTCCATTAGTTGTAACAAAAGATCATCAATTGTCCCCACCGTCACAATTACACAACCTATGAAATTTCTAGAAAAAAATCATATGCATCATCCTCCGATTTGGGGAAACTCCTCGCACTAGATTCCGGCATCAAAAGAATAAGGTTTCTGGTCAACTTACCTTTTGAGTGGTTATCGACCTTCATGAAGATCTTCAGAGAAAACTGCCGTTCGAGATACATTATCGTTATCATACGCACTTGGACCAGAGTAAGGACCAGAAGAGAACATTGAAGATGTCCCATCAGAGTCGTATGTAGTTGATGATTGCCGCAGGTTTGCCCGAGTATTGGACGAGGTTAATGCAGGATCCTGGTAATCCATGACGCGCTGTACCATTTTAAGGGACTGTACCACTTCACCCATTGTGGGCCTTTGGTTCGTCTCAGGAGCAACACAAGCAGCTGCAATGGTGCAAACCCGTACAAAATCTTCTGTTGGATACTTTCCTCCAAGCCTTGGATCAGCTAGCTCTTCCAGCCGATCCTTGTCTCTAAGAATCGGCCTGGCCTGAAATATATAAGCCACTAGTTGAGCCTTGTGCCATATCATTAATTAAGTGAAAACAGATGTTATTATCTGTAAAAAGAATAAGGGGGCCTAATTGCAATATAAATAATACGAATCCACAGTGAATGACAATTATAAATACAGGAGACAGAATTGATCTGGGTTCTACTAACCCAAGTGACAAGGTTCTCCTGTCCAGAAGGTTGCGACATATCTACAGGCTTCCTTCCAGTCAGCAACTCGAGGAGGACGACTCCATAGCTGTAAACATCACTTTTTACCAATAGATGTCCAGTCATAGCATATTCGGGGGCTACATACCTATCAATGAATTCCACTCTATATTAGGGAATTCAAAAAAGAATAAAAAGATAAGGCATTACTGGAGAAAGAAACCAACCCAAATGTGCCCATCACTCGAGTAGACAGGTAATTTGTCCTGCCTTCAGGTGCCTGTTTGGCAAGACCAAAATCAGCTACTTTGGCATGAAAGTTATTCTCGAGCAATATATTGGATGCCTTGAAATCTCTATGAATAACACATGGTTGTGAGTCCTCATGCAGGTATGCAAGTCCTCTTGCAGCATCAAGTGCAATTTTCATTCTGGTTTCCCAGTCCAGAGGGCAATTTAATCCCAATGGACCTGAGGTGAAACAAAACCATTTCAAAATCTTGTATCAGCAAAAAGTAAAAAGTCTTTATATCTGATATTTATCTATTAGTAATAGATGCTGAATATTTCACAAGACAACTCAAGTGAAATGCATACTGTCAAAGATGCCAGCAGATCTACCAACAAAGAAAGCAATTTACCATGAAGCCAAGCCTCTAAGCTTCCATTGGGAACAAGCTCATAACAAAGCAGATGTTGTGCTGAATCATGGTTGCTATAATAACCCACAAGTTTCACAAGATTGCGGTGATGCAATCTGCTAAGCATCTCCACTTCCACCAAGAACTCTTTATCCCCTTGTTGCCCTCCACTAGTAAGCCTCTTGATTGCCACAGCAGTGCCATCGCTTAGTACACCCTTGAAAACTCTCCCAAACCCACCCTCCCCTAGAATGCTTGCAGGTTCAAAATTGTTTGTTGCTTCTTTAAGTTCTTCATAGTCTAGATATCGTGTACTTGTAGGGTGGGGAAGAGATCCTCCTAAAGTAACTGCATGTGCAGTCTGTGGCTTTGCTGGAAAACAAAAAAAATAAAGAATAAATGACCATCAGAAAGGTTTTTGTGAATCATCTTAACAGTAACAAGACATGTTTTCTAAATAAGTACACGCATCTGCAAGGTGTT
The DNA here is from genome assembly GCA_019454045.1 of Zanthoxylum bungeanum. Classification (NCBI taxonomy): domain Eukaryota; kingdom Viridiplantae; phylum Streptophyta; class Magnoliopsida; order Sapindales; family Rutaceae; genus Zanthoxylum; species Zanthoxylum bungeanum. The sequence continues at coordinate 88,719 of SKCR01034582.1, forward strand.
TCAAACTGGTTATTAATCATACCCAGCCGCCCCACATGCTGGAAAAGAGTCAGAAAAGAATTTTGTAAAATTAATGAAAAATGCAATATTTATTAGTTCAAGTGGGTGAAAATTTTGCTGCAAAGTGAGATCCTGAGTAAGACATCTCATTTTCTACGTTTCCAGCATTTTGTTAAATGCATATGAGACATAATAAAATAATTTTGTTTAATAATCGAAAGAAGGATAGCATGAGTTTTTTTCTTTTTCCAGGCAGCAATAAATACACAGTTTTGCCAACAAATATGACAGAAGAAACTTCTGGCAACGCGTGATATAAAGAAAGTTTAATTAAATTAAATCGTTAGAGATTAAATGATGACTACTGCCAAAAATTCTCTTTTTAATCCATTAAATCTTCACCACATACTCCAAAATTTGCAACAAAAGTTAGTTCGAACTCTATTTCAGCCCCTAGTTATATGTTGTGCGGTAAAAACTATCAACAAAATAACCAGAGAGATAACACACAAATTAGACCAGAGATAAAGCACAAAGGACCTATTATTCAAGATACATACCTGTTTCTTTAGCAGGGACTTTACTCTTTCCTTCACGGAATGCACATGAACAAATAATCAGCACAGATATGATGGCAATGATCAGTAGGCCAGCACCAATACCAAAAATAAGAAACAAATTTGAATGTTTCCCTTTATTTGAGGCACTGGATGATGAAGAAGGTGAGGCTTTATATGTTGGTGCTTTCATAGGTGATGAATCAGCAAGAGGAGCTGCAAACCACATGAAAAGCTTTACTATGCTTCATCAATTTATTTTAAATAAAACGATTAACATCAATAAAAAACCATCAATAATTTGCAACACACACAACAGATATTATAAAAAATAATTCATCAAATACAAGCGTCTGTCGGATCTTTAGAGAGGTATTGGCACACATAATTATCTCCAACTACCTCAACACGATTTCATCTCTTCTTTTCTTTTTCTTTGTTTTTTTAGTATATAATGCTGGATTTCAACTGGAAGTTTTACATCCATAACCAGCATCAGCACCTTTTATTGGATTGAAACAGTGAAAACTAAGCAATATCAATTATGGTAGTTGTATATTTTAACAGGCAGCTTCTCCCTGATACACGATCAGAGTGACTTCTTACCTTGAGAAGGTGCAGGAGCCTGAAACCAGGTAAAATTAAGGAGTTTGTAATCACCCACTAACGTAGCCTCAAAATGAACCTTATGTGTAGCAAGTGAAACATTTATTGCAGATGCATCACTGGCATAAAAACTGATTCCCGAATGTGGAGTAATATCCATTGATATATTTAATAGTGACAGGCTAAGTACATAAAAGTTGATCAGCTCAATTTGAGAAACTTGCAAACCAAGCTGCGATGCTAATTCCCCTAAAAAAAGATTCCAATTTGGGTTTTGTGAGACGTTTAAGAGTAGTAGTTCGAGCTTTATAGGATACACACAGTGGCAATCATGACTAGCACGTTTCAACACCGTGTCAGGTTTGCAACAACCTGGCAAAATAAGATGAAAACACCCATGTGAACAAATAATATCCCAGTATGAATACAGCTTTGCTTTGTAAACACGATTTAGTATCGAAACAAGAAGCCAGTGGATCACAATGCTGTTTACTAAAGCAAAAACAGAGAAAGAGTGAAACAATTGCTTAGAATAAATCTTACTGGAAGAGTCAGGAGACAGAGGTGGCTCAGCTAAACCAGAAGGAATTGTACCAGCACTGAACTGTGCTGGGGAAATATCAGGCAAGCCAGCAGTGGGAGGCACTAATGCATTCCTCTTCAGGGATGGTTTTGACAAACTTGAACTGGTAGGAGGTTGGCTAGAAGTTGCCAAGGGACCCAAGAAAGGAGGATAAGCTGGTGCACCATGAGGCGACAAAGGTTTTTTTCGTGATCTATGAAACAGTGGCACATTAGCTGGCAGGGGAAGATCACGAATGGATGGTGCAATCACATGTGCTCGAGATGGAGATATTGATGTTTCCTTCAATAGATTGTCAGCTAAGCTGATATCAGTGAAGAAAACCACGCTACATAAAACAACCAAAATTTCTGGCAACAAATATTGGGCCCTTTTCAAAACTCCTGCAATATGAATTCGAACAAGATTCAGTCAACTAATGCAAATAAAATATAGCGGGAACAATGCAACATTAATCTGACTTTCTATATTTTTAAGGATGCATAACAATAACTTAACAAACACAGTTCATGTACGTGTGCATGCGTGTTTTAACCCATTGAAACTAGATTAGTAAACCATTACATTCATTGAAAAAATATGTGGATCACGGACCTTGAAAAGAGAAATACTACTAAAATGAGATGGTTTAACCAACTAAACTGAAATAACTTTCCCGTCTAAGACAATGATGAAACAGAATACCTAAACTTTTATTTTCATTAATTCTACTCACGTTTCTCCGCACATAGACACAGAGAAGACAAACTTTAATTCATAAGAAAACTCAATAGATCAACAGCCTCAAAACCTAAGATTAAGAATAAAAATAAAACCCAGTAAACAAACTCAAAAGATAAATTTCTGCATGCAAGACACTCCAAAACATCAAGCAAATGCTCCGCTGCTCAAACAGTGAAATCCAGAAACCCTACTTGATGAGAAACTATTAGAAAAAGCAATAAATTATATTACTAACTGAAATCTCTACAAATCAAACAGTAACTGACATAATATAGAATATCTATTTTTCTTTTTTCTTTTTTCTTTTTTTTTTTCGTTTGCTGCATTTTCTCAGATACCAAACAGAAATTATAATCCACTCAAATAGCTCAATTTAACAGAAATTATGAAAAAGTAAAACGTATGAAGATTCAAAATTACCGGCGGTATCGAAAACTGTGAGCACCGACATCACCGAAGCCGTTGATTAAACCGAATGCTTTAGATCTGTGAGATTTCAAATAAATCGACGGCGAGATCAGACAACACCTAAATGCGCATATGATCCGAACACAAACGAAAGACTATAAGCACAGCACATCTCTAACAGCCACAGAAAGAGGATCCAACGGCCTAGATATCGCCATTAAAATCACAACTTCGAGATTATGACTCAAATCCAAAACTGCCATGATTCACTCAGTTGAGTTGAATCCTACGTTGAGTTTTGAAGATTTCGAGGTACGAGATGAGCGAGAGATATTACTTGTGCCGGTATCGTTGGTTTTACTCCGTCTCCTGTACTGAAGAAGCTTTTGGTACAGTAGTCGTAGTCTTATAGTCTTTGGATTTTTTTTCCTGTTTTTGGAAACTTTTTATTTTAATTTTTAATTTTGATGCTTTCTTTTAATTTTTTTCATTTCGCTCTTTTGATGTGAGCGAGAGAAAAGAAGAGAAGAAGCTTCACATGTTCTTTAATTATGACAGACGGGCGCCGTTAACGGGAAAGAACAAACTAACGGTAAATAAAAAATTGTCGTCGCTGTTTCAGGGGTTCTGTTTAGGGCTTCAGGTGCCCGCAGTGAGGGAGTGGGGGGTAATACGCTCCAATGCCGGCAGGGTTTGATAAAATTAATGGAAATATTAACGACCGTCCTAATTTATTTAAGGAAAATTTTAATAAAAAAAAATCATTAATATTTTAACAGTTTTTTTATTCGTATAAAAATAATGTTAAAATTTTTCTTAAATGAATTCTTAACGAGGAGACTCATTAACATAATTCATAAATTAATAACATTTAAGTTAGTCAAGGGTCATACTTTTCTTCCGTGGACAGCCAAGATCTCAGCCGTCTGATGTTTGCTGGCGTGGCGCCTGTCAGTAAAACTAATAAAATCCAACGTAAAAATAATACTAGGAATTTTGGCATGTTTATATTGGGTAGATTTTTCAGAAAAGCTTTTTAAGTTTTGGATAAATATAAGAATCAATCACTGGCAAAGCAAAGCAATTACGGGATATTTCCAAATCCACCAGATTGTGTCTAGTCTTTTTCGTGTCATTATATTAAATATCAATTAACAAATGCTTTTATTTCATTAAACTAATCTAAATGAAATAAAATACTCAAAAAAAAAAAATATATATATATATAAATATATATCAATAAATAATACACAAATAAGATACAATATTATGTATGATTTTCACGTGGCAAGAGCGGCAACCATGAATCTCGAGGGAGTTCAAACCTAACTGCCACCGAAGTAAGACTTTAATTCATTGACAGCGACGTTACGAAAATAAAGCCTCATTCTACACGAGCACGTTGGCGAAGGAATGGATGGGGGAGTTAATTGGAAATATATATTTTAAGAGCATAATTGGAAATAATAACTGAGTGTTAATAAAAAAAATTAATTTTGAAATATAAAGTTAATAATTAATATAATTGAGAATGAAAAATTAAAATTTTTCTCTCAAAATCTTTTAAAAATCATTAAAAAATCATTTATTTATAAAAAAAAAGTTAAATAATGTAAGAATTTTTTATTAAATTAATATAAATAGAGACCATTTTGATATAAATAATAAAAATTATTTTATTTTAAAAATAAATTAAGAATATTGGTGTTATTATCCTTGTTATAATTTGTTTAAATCAAAATATGTGCTCATTCATTTTCATTTGTTTAATAGAGTCCTTGTATTTTTCACATAAAATCAAAATTAAAAATAAATTAAAATCTTAAATCAACCAATTTTTAAAAAATCAGAAATTGATTGATTAATCGATCAATATCACATGAATTTTGACGTTAATTTAAAACTGTTCAAATCCGTTAAAAAATTAACAATGAAGCTGTTGGAATGAGAAAATTTGGAAGATAAAGAAATTAAGATACTTTAAATGTTCTAACTTAATGTTGAAAACTTGAAAATGGAAATAATTACAACGTAGACGTGTCTTTTCCTTTTATTGTTTGTTCTCCTAATCACAACTATCAATTTTTTTTTGGAATCGTTGGAAATTCACCATCAAATTATCTCTTTCGAATTTAAGTGGAGTGAAGAATCCAGCTGCCACCACCATTACAAGCAAGCCTACAAACCAACTTTAGGTGGAAGTTTGAAAATGGTGCAAGCTTCCAAGATTACTTTCAGTGGACACTATTCATGTGTTGATTTTTTTAGCATAAGTTTTGCTATAAATACAAAGCTCATTTGTGAGTTTTAGACATCCTAAAAACATTAAGCTTCAAGTGAAGAAAGCTTATAGAGTGTTAAAGAGTGAGGTTTTTGTAAAGAGTTTCAATACTTGTAAATTTCTATTCTTGTAGTAATAGAATCGGTTTTTCCTCAAAGAACTCTTCAGTGATTAGAGAATCATAACAAGTGGTATCAGTAGCTTTGGTTATATATTGGGGTCGTAAAATCGAAGAACGGAACTCGGTTCGGAAAATTCGAGTTCGGGAAAGTTGTCAAAAATCAAATTTCAGCATACCATTAGCTTGTTCAAATCGAGACGAGCACGTGGTATTTTTCGGCAATCAAACCAACTTCCAAAACTCCCGCACACGCCGAGCAGAAGACTTCCACGCTCCGCCAGTCACAACATGCGCTGCACGCGCGTCTGAAGGTTGAAGACGTTGACGTGTCCTCCTCGTCAGCACATGTCAACACACAGTTAACGCCACATCAGTACCGTGTCAGCGCACAGTCAGTGACACGTCATTAACCAAGTGTCAGCGAATCGGGTCCCATTTCTACAACATCATCAACTACATGTCTGCCACGCTCGCATACCTAATAAATTCCATTTAGCCCCATGAAGTCTCTGAAATTTATATTTTAGCCCTTGAAGTTTTAGAAATTTATAAATCAGCCCCTGGTCGGATTTGGACCAACGAATTGTCTAGTCTATCATTTTCGACCATTCTGGACGCAACGGTGACCTTGATTTGTGAAAATCATCCCTGATTTTATCCTATTTTCACTTAAAACTATAAACTTAAAATGGAAATGGAAGATTCCTCTTCTGGTACGATGATCAAGCTGACAGCAACCAATTATTCCCTCTGGAGGCCTCAGATGATAGATTATTTTCATTGTAAAGATCTGCTCGATATTATCGAGGTGAAGGGAGTGAGACCGGAATCTATTAAAGAGTATGACTTTAATAAACTCAATAACAGAACTCTGGGTCAGATTAGGCAGTGGATCGGCTACGGTGTCTTCCACCATGTAGCACATGATACAAATGCTTACGAAATATGGATAAAATTGGAAGATATGTTTCAGGGCAAGACAACTCGGAATAAAGCCTTAATAATGAGGCGTTTGGTGAACCTGAAGTTACAGAGTGGAATTTCCATTGCAGAACAAACTAATAGGTTCCAAAGCCTGGTGAACTAGTTGTCTGCAGTAAACAGGCAACTGAGAGATGAAGTTTAAGCCCTCTTACTACTCAATTATCTTCCTGATAGTTGGGAAACATTGGTGTTCACTTTCAGTAATTCGGCTATGAGACAAACTTACCATGTTTATGGTAAAAGATACCTTGTCAAATGAGGAGGCCAAAAGAAAGGATGTGGGCACAGATCAAATACAAGACATTGCACGGAGAATCGAGGAAGACAATAAGAAAAAATCGAGGTAGAGGGAGAGGTCGAAGCAAAATTAGAGGCAAATCCACAGACGGAAGAAAGCCTACATACAAGTGCTACCAATGTGGCATAGAAGGCCATTTAAAGAAGAATTACTGAAAGCTTGCAATGGAGCAGGGTCAATGAAATTCACAGTCGAAGAATAATGATGCGGAGACACCAAAGTTAACCTCATGAGATGTAACTATCTACTTCGGCCAGAAAGAATCATGCTTTCACTGCACTGCAACTCAAGATGTTGAGTAGGTGGAAGATACTGCATCATCCTATCATGTCACCCCTCACAAGGATTTCTTCACAATATACAAAGCATGAGACTTTGGAGTAGTGAAGATGTGAAATACCGGTTCCTCTCAAATAGTGAGAATTGGTGAAATTCAGTTGCGGAAAAATACAGGGCATACAATAACCCTGAAGGAGGTGATACATGTTCCAGAACATTAGCTCAATCTACTCTCGGAGGTAGCCCTTGACAAACAGGGTTATGCTAGCCACTGAAGCAATGACACTTGGAGAATGATAAAAGGCGTGATGGTCATTGCCCGAGGACATATTTGTGACAATTTATACAACACTGATGAGTTGCAAATGTATCACTATTTCCCACACATTTGACCTAATATTTTGTATAGATTCTCGAGTTTTGTGAATATTTTGATGTGTTTTGTGTTATTTTATAGATAAATAAAGTTTCAGGACATTCTATAGGTGATTGGGACAAAACAATAAAAAAAGGACCCAAAGGGAAAAAATATAATTTGGCGCATCGCGTCGCGCAGCTCGTGTCGTGACGCATAACATGCGCCAGCCTGTGCTAACTTGCGTCGCTTCATGCTAAAATGCACCGTGCCACGTGTCAAAATCTAAGAAGTTTGCTAATATACGCCGGATGCTAACGTACGCCTGCCACGTGTCAACATCAGAAGAGATATGCTAACGTGCACCGTCCACATGTCATCATCCTATGGTACCGACAATCGCCATCGTCACGTGTCAGTCACGTAGACGTCCACATCAGCAACATGCCAAGTCAATGTGCCACATCATCACCACGTCATCATCAGCCAATCATTGCATGCCACGTGTCGCAATCATATGGTGCCGACAATCCATATCGCCACGTGTCGCCACGTCATTGCCACATCATCGCCACATTAGCACAATCATTCAGCTCTCAGCCACCTCTGCCACTTGTCACCTTATCACCTTATCCACTTGCCACGTGTCGAACTCTCTGCAAGCCACGCCGCAAATCGCGCGCGTCGCGTTGCGACGTGCGACACCTACTGACGCCTATAAATTCAGCTCGAAATTTCAGTTTCAGATGTACCTTCCTCTCTGAATTCTCTGATGTAAATAGGGAATTTTGTATCTAGTTTATTTTAATTTCAGTTTTATAATTAATTTTAATTACTTTCTGTAATAATAATTTACTTTCTTTACTTTTTCAGTTTTTACTATTCAACATGAGGTTGTAACTTCCCCTGTTGGGTTCTCTAAGAACAATACCAAGATCTTTAAGCATAAAACATGTGAATACGCAAAGTAAAGTAGCGGAAAATACTCACTTTGATCGGCTAAGAGGATGTAGGAGATAACAAAAAATTCCAACCTTTGAAGTTTGCTCCAAGCTCTCATTTGATGTATGTTGAGCTTCCAAGCTTTGGTGAATGAATTCCAAACTCATAAGAGTAGTTTCCCTATCACCTTTGTATGATTCTTTGTGTGCTAGCAATGGAAAAATTTTGCAAAAAAATCTTCCTATTTCTTCCTTGTGGTTCTCGGCCAAGCCAAGAAGAAGAGGGGAGAGAGCATTTTCGGTTTTTGGCAAAAAAAGAGAGAGTGAGTGTTTTGTTTCTAAAAAAAAAATTACACAAATACAACTTGTTCAAAAAGATGTATATCCTTTTCCAAAAGGATAAATTTTGGAGGGAAAAAATGCATTTAATGCATTCAACCACCTTCATCACCATAAAGTGACTAGATGTCCATCACCTAAAGTTGACAAGACTTCCATCACTAAAGTAGACAATTGATGTGACTTGATGTGGGCCCCACTTGATTCAAAATCCGAGTGGGCCCGCAAACACATCCCGGGCTCGGGTTCATTAATTCTGACTTAATGAATTTTCCGTCGCGACTTAATTAAATCAAATTTAATTAAATAATAATGCCCGCAAAATTATTACGAAAGTCACTCGCGAATTAATTCTAAATTAATTTGTTCGCCCGAATTAAAATCCAATTTTAATTCCGTTATGAAATCTAATTTCATTTTAATATATCGAATATATTATTTAATCGATTAATTCCAAATTAATCGTTCTCTCTCTTCTAATAGAATTTTATCCCAGATAAAATCTTTCCACAATTAATCCTAGATTAATTTTCTCTCTCTTCTAATTAATCTCAGATTAATTATGTTCGAGTCATATATCATCGGTGAATCTTCGGGAAGCGACCCATGAGTGTTGGACAGTTATGACCCATAGCGTCACTATTTGTACAGATCATGGTGTTGTTGTACAAATTAACTATGTGACAAAGGAGATTGCTCTCTTATCATTTATGATTAGATCACCATGATGTATAAATGATATGAGGTCCTTATGATTTATTTCTGGATTGAGAATGATATGAGACAATATCAGTCCACGAAGGATAAATCATTAAATATCCATAATTAGAGTATTATCGAGATTGGACATCGATAAATGCGTAAAAGACTAGTATTACACTTGTGCGCGTTGTGAGGGCATAACGACATAGTTCTCATATATTTGGGTATAGGATACGCATGCAAGTGTAATAGGAGGTTGCGTTTTACCGATGGTACGGAAACAGCTTCGCTCTGGATAGACCCCCTCGGAATTCCATTGGTAGTATGACTATGTGTCTATGGAAGTCCGAAATCAGGGTAAGTGTATTTGGTCTTAACCTGAGACTTGCACCGCTAATACTTGCGAAAATCAATATACTTTGGTTTTGGTCGTCCAGGGCTTTAACAGGTTCTGTGTACGCCTCTGCTGGGTATATTGAGAATCATAGTGTGTTGGGTGTGATGTCAAGACGGAAGTATCACTCCAGTCATATGGAGATGATAATCGCGCAAGGATACAGAACTGGTTCTCTAAAGGGTTGCAACCATCGGGATAATATGACTTGGTCATGATTATCCGATAATAAAGAGACTAGTTGCTTGTGATCTGATATATGCTTCGTACGGGGTAGACACTGTACCAGCCCCAGGCCTTGCATGTGATCATCCGATACTGGATCGAAATACGCAATACTACGTATACTACGCCTGATATAGATCGCTTATTCCTGTAAGCATATTTATGGAGAATTGGGTAGGCATGGCGCTTTGCTAGAAGCCAACCTTGTCTTGTAAATCGGTACAAACGTAGTATTAGGTACTTACGTGTTCGGATAGTCCGACGACCGTATTTACTGCCAACATATCCGGGGATCTCATGGGTCACTTCCCGAAGATTCACCGATGAAGTATGACTCGCACTTTATTAATATGGGATTAATTAGATGAGAGAGAAAATTAATCTGGGATTAATTGCGGAGATATTTTATCTGGGATAAAATATCATATAAAGAGAGAGAACGATTAATTTGGAATTAATCGATAAATAATATATTCGATATATTATACGAAATTGGATTTCGAAGCGGAATTGAAATTAGATTTTAATTCGGGCGAACGAGTTAATTTAGAATTAATTCGTTAGCGATGTGAATAGTGATTTCGCTAGGCATAATCATTAATTACGTCGCAATGGAAAATTCATTAATTTGGAATTAGCGAACCCGAGCCCGGGATTGTTTGCGAGCGCATTTGCATTTCGAATTCGAGTGCGGCACGCAAGTCACATCAACGTCAAATCGCTAGTCACATCAAGCGTCAACATTAGTCACTTTGAGTGATGTGACTATTTGTCACTTGATTGATTGAATGATGTGACTTGAGGAGGTGGTTGGCAAAACTTTAATGCCATTTGATTTTTGGAAAAAGAAAATGGTAAATCAATTTTAGAAATTGAAAAGTGTATTTGATACACCTTTTCTAACCAACCAACACAACTCTCTCACTCTCCTCTCTTCTCTCCTCTCACGCCCATGGTGGGCATTTCTTCTTCTGTTTTTTCTAGGTAAAAACTGAGAATGAAGGGAAACAAAGTGTGATGTTTTGTGGCAAAAACATCAAGAGTTAGCACTCAAAGAGACATGCGAAGGTGATAGGGAAACCCACCCGTGAGCTTGGGATTTCATTCACAAAGCTTGGAGCTTTCATGGAGGATCAAAGCCGCAAATGGAGAGCCAAAACTGCAGCTCACTGCCGTGACTTGGGGAGGGCAGAAAAATGATTTTTATTGTCCACCGCATCGCTCAACCGCTCGATGTAAGTATTCCGCAACTTCCTCGATTGTATTCACATGTGTTTTATGCTTGATTATTCGATCCTCGGGACCGTAGAACACCAACAATGGTATCAGAGCGGAGTAAAAGCATGAAATTTGATTTAGGGCTTAAAATTGGGTAAAATGTATTTGAGCATGATTTTATGAAATTGGATGATTGAGTATGCTTAAATGTGTTTTAATTGAGGATTGATTGGATCAATTTGATGAAATGTTGTTTAGAACATTTCCCCAATTTTTGATGGCTTGGCCGAATGTCAATAGCCCTAATGTCTTGGTGATTTTTTGATTTTGATTCATTGGATGAGTTGGAATCAATTGGAAATGTTGATTTAATGTTTAATTGGATTCAATTGGATTTGATTTAAAATTGGACATAAAAATCCTCACATTGCCGAGAGTTATAGAGCATGAATTGGGTTTGATTTTTGTTAAATTGTGTTGGACATGATTTAATGTAGAGAAACATGATTAATTAGGCTAATTTGGTGTTTTGGAAATATTGATTTGGGTAATTAATTATGCTATACACTTTATGTAATTAAATTGTGAAATTGGATTTTTGTAATTTAATTAAATTGGGCTAATTTTGGAAATTGGGCTTGTAATGTTGTAAATGGGCTTATTGGGCTTGGTTGTACCAAGTTAGGTTTAGGCTAAATTGGTTGGATCCAATTGGGCCCAAAACTGCTTCTATAAAGCCCAATTGCGACTAATGGACCTTTAAAATTTAATTGGGCCTAATGGGCCTAAATTGATTTCTAGGCTTATGGGGTAATTCCTTGATTGGACTTTGGTTATTGAGTTTGACCCGAGTTGACCAAGAGTCCACGCCTTAAAGAAGTTAATTAAAAGCCCATTGGACTTTAATTAAATTGACGTTGGACGTTAATCAGGCTTTGAGACCCATAACTATTAAATTTGGAATTTAAGTCGTAAAGGTTTATTAATAAAGTGTAATATTTAATTTGAAATTAAATAACGAATTAGTATTAAATACAAATTGAATTGGATTTAATTATGTAGTTTAATTTAATTCGAGAATTCGTACTTTGAGTACTTATTCGCAAAAACGAGTTTGACTCGCGCAAAATCAAATCGTTGTTTGAACATTGGATGGTCATTAATTATCAGATTAATTAATTTGATTAGATTGATTGATATCATGCTTGTGTGAATACATGGTTGCGATGCATGAATAATGTATATCATATTGATATTAGATGGGTAGGGCAATTTTAGAAATTGTTGTAATAAATTTGGAATTTATTAATTGGACCTGCGAGTCCAGCCTATTACCTCTTACTCTTTGTATTCTCTTCTCACCTATTCCCCTCAATGTAAATGAGGTTTCTTTAGAAGTGTAGTGTAACGGGTAGAAGCAAATACTTGTGCTAGCGCGGAGAGAGGAAAGAGAGAGATTTGATCTAGGATCAATGTGTTAAGTATACATCTCCATATCATTATTATTTATTTTTACGCGCCTTATTATGTGTTTAGAATGCATGTTTAAGGGTGTATGATGTGATGAGACCTTAACAAAGATAATAAATTGGTTGCCAATTTGCACGCGAAAAACCCTCACAAAATATTAAGCGTTTTTCCTTCCATTGAGTGATTCTTACTCAAGTCTAAGACTGGCATTGGCTTGTTGACCAAAGTCAAGGCCTTTGTCCGTCAAAGATGTGTTTGAATCACGAGAGCTTTGTTCCATATTGGTGTCTTGTCCAAGTTGTGGTTTGTTGGCCAAAGTCAAGACCACTTCTTGTCCATCGACATTGATTACGAAGCTTTCCATGGTCAATGGGTCGCGCTTAACTGGGATCACTAAGTTTGTTGTGACAATGCCAAGGCTTAGTTGATTCAGAGGAAAAAGGTTAAGTAATACATTGGATGTATTGGCATATATAAGATATATGTTTCGGACTTGGATGTCCCCCTACCGGATCTAGGAATTGGATTGGATCCAATCGATCTACCTAGTTAATTTTCATACAATTTGTTGGCCAAAGTCAAGATTGTGTGATATTTAACGGGATCCTAACCCGCTAGGAAACACGGTTTCCCGAGTACTCGACAGAGGGCTAGAGGCTCACCGAAAAATAGTGGGAGGCAAGAATTGAATTTGCAATATTCGTTTAATTACTTGCCATACGCGCTCAAACAAATAACATTCGTCAAATAAATTAAATGTTAGTTGGACTAATATTTAAATAGTTGTTTTAATAAACAGTTGGACTGTATTCAAATAATTCATTTATAGTTGGTTATATAATTGAATTATAGTAATCAATATATTTGATTTAATTAAATTATAGTTGATTAAATAGTTGGACTATTGTAATCATTAGAATAAATAGTACCTAAATCGTTGATTAAATAGTTGGACTATTAAAATCAAGATAAAATTGAAAGATTGACATTTAAAACATAATCCTAGGGAAAATGTATTTAAATGGTTTAATTTTCAAATTGGGAATAAGTTTCAGGATGGTCATGGAAAATAATAAGTTACTTTATTTGATAAAATAACATATTATACCTAAGCCCGAAGTTAAGCAAATAGTAGAGCATAATCTTTGGAAGATTTATGTGATGATAACTTTAGTGCTTAAATCCATTAAACTTGCCAAATAGACTCCTTAATTTCTTAATCAAAACCAAGGATTAGATCCTTAAAGTATGAAAAAGAAATTGAAGGATCTTCATAGATCTATCTTTAGATCTTAGAAGTATTATATTGTAATAATAACACTTGGAGAGTTAATGGCTATTCTCAAGGAGACAAATTCAAAGTTTGCAATATGGCAAGTAGCGCAAGGCGCACCTTACTTCGATATTCTAGAAGGCTAAGGCTTGGCCAAAAGCTTCTGGAGTATTGATAAGGGCAAATGCAAAATCATTATAATCTTCTGGGAAGATAAAGGACATATCCCAAAATATTTGCCTAAATTGTGGCAAACGGGATCGCGGAAGCGTGACTGCCGTTTGGACAAAGCAGACATGAAGGAATTGAAGAACGGGCAAGGCTCTGACTTCAAATATGTTTGTCAAAATTATGTTCACTACTAGTATTAAAAATTGGATTTTAAATACTTATTGTGGTACATAAATATGTATTGATGTTCAGAATCTGCTATGAGCAGGATACTGATTTCAATCGAGATTAATCTGCGAATTGGAAACGGGACGAAAGTCGCTGTTTTAACCATAGATACCTAAGTTTAGGAACTACCATCGGGTATGTACTTAAATTAGGAAACTGTTATAATGTAACTAGTTTGACTAGAAACATTATCTCTATATCAGAGTATAACCCGCTGCGGGTGTACCTTTATATTCTAGAACACTAAATTGTTTTATTTTATAAAGATGATACTGGGATAAACACATTAGATGTGATTAACAGAATTTATATTTTGAATATAAATAAATCTCAAACATTGAACATGACAAAAAATAGCTCAAACTGATTTAATCAGTAGAAACTTAAAAGAGGCATTGTTGTCTAAGACACAATTAAAACAAGAATCGTATATCCACACTTTCGAAGAGTGGGTACTAGGACAAATTTGATACTATTCAAATAAAGTCTATGAATCTGGTTTATTGGGCAAAGTGCCTAAAACACATTTACTTGGTAAAAGTGTAAATGCCACCGATTTGTTAGCCCTAGTTCATAGTGAATCAAGTGGGCCCATGTTTATCTAGGCTAGAGGTGGATATGAATATTTCGTGACCTTTACGGATGTGGGATCGCGTTATGGTTATATGTTTCTTTTGAAGAACACAAATCAGAAACTTTTACAGTTTCGACACGAAATAGACAAACAGATCAGCTAAAGTATTAAACCGTCACTGTAAGACCGTAATGGAAAATACTTAAGCAATAAGTTTCTAATATACTTGAAAGAGTATAGTATTCTTTCAATGAGGACTCCTCTCGGAACACGTCAATTTGACGGAGTGTCCGAACAGAGTAACCGAATTTTGTTAGACATGATAAGGTTAATCATGAGTCGCTCTGAGCTACCATTTCCTTCAACGGATACATAAACAGTGCAGAACTTATTTAGAATAAGGTTCCATAAAAATCTGTTTGACAGACTTCATATTAGATATGAAAAGGAAAGAAACCGGGTTTCTCATTCCTGAATATTTGGGTATGCTAGACATATGTTTGGATGATACCAAACTTAGAACCCAAATTGGATAAGTGCCAATTATAGGTTATCCTAGGGATACCAAAGTATAGTACTTATACTACTCACAAGAGAACAATTTAATTGTTGCTCACCATGCGGTTTTCCTAAGAGGAATACCTATATGCAGTGGTAAGTGGGAGGATAGTAAAACTCGATGAAAATCGGAGTAATACTATTCCAACCACCGATTCCTAATGGAACATAAATAGTTTATCAGGGATG
The DNA here is from genome assembly GCA_019454045.1 of Zanthoxylum bungeanum. Lineage (NCBI taxonomy): Eukaryota > Viridiplantae > Streptophyta > Magnoliopsida > Sapindales > Rutaceae > Zanthoxylum > Zanthoxylum bungeanum. The sequence continues at coordinate 104,196 of SKCR01034582.1, forward strand.
AAACTATACCAGTAATCTTCGAATACACAAGAACCGCGTAGGCCGGAGAAAGTCATAAGACAACCTGAGGTATGGGTTTCTGATCTCACCTCGTAAAGATGTCAATCTTATTGAGGAATTGTTGGACAATTATGACCCATAGCGTCACTATTTGTACTGATCATGGTGTTGTACAAATTAACTATGTGACAAAGGAGATTGCACTCTTATCATTTGTGATTAGATCACCTAGATGTATAAATGACAGGAGGTCCCTATGATTTGTTCCTGGATTGAGAATGATATGAGACAGTATCAGTCCACGAAGGATAAATCATTAAATATCCCTAGTCAGAGTATTATCGAGATTGGAAATCGATAAATACATAAAAGACTAGTATTACACTTGTGCGCGTTTTGAGGGCATAACAACATAGTTATCATATATTTGGGTATAGGATACTCATGCAAGTATAATATGAGATTGTGTTTTACCTATGGTACGGGAAACAGCTTCGCTCTCGATAGACCCCCTTGGAATTCCATTGGTAGTATGACTATGTGTCTATGGAAGTCCGAAATTAGGGTAGGTGTATTTGGTCTTAACCTGAGACTTGCACCGCTAATACTTGCGATAATCAATATACTTTGGTTGTGGTCGTCCAGGGCTTTAACAGGTTCTATGTACGCCTATACTGGGTATATTGAGAATCGTAGTGTGTTGGGTGTGATGTCAAGATGGAAGTGTCACTCCAGTCATATGGAGATGATGGTCACGTAGGATACGGTACTAGTACTCTTAAGTACTGCAGTCATCGGGATAAAATGACAAGGTCAGGTTTATCCGATTATAGAGACTAGTTACCAGACATCTGACATGTGCTTCGTACGGGGCAGACACAATTCCAACCCCAGGCCTAGCACGTGATCATCCGATACTGGATCGACATACGCAATACTACGTATACTACGCCTGATATAGCTCCTTTATTCCTGTAAGGATATTTCTGGAGAATTGGGCAGACATGACGCTTTGCTAGAAGCCAACCTTGTCTTGTAAATCGGTATAAATGTAGTACAAGGTACTTACGTGTTCGGATAGTCCGACGACCGAATTTACTGCCAACATATCCGGGGATCTCATGGGTCGCTTCCCGAAGATTCACCTATGACGTATGACTCACACTTTAATTAATCTGGGATTAATAAAAAGAGAGAGAGAAAATTAATCTGGGATTAATAGCGGAAATATTTTATCTGGGATAAAATATCATTTAAAGAGAGATAACGATTAATTTGGAATTAATCGATAAATTAATATATTCGATATATTAAACGAAATTGGATTTCGACGCGGAATTAAAATTAGATTTTAATTCAGGCGAACGAATTAATTTAGAATTAATTCGTTAGCGACGTGCACAGTAATTATGCTAGGCATGATTATTTAATTAAATTAGATTTAATTACGTCGCAGCAAAAAATTCGTTAATTTGGAATTAGCGAACCCGAGCCCGGGATTATTTGCGAGCGCATTCGCATTTCAAATTCGAGTGCGGTATGCAAGTCAAATCAAGCGTCAAATCGCTAGTCGCATCTAGCGTCATATCATTCGTAAATCAAGTGATAGATATCCTTCACATTGAGTGATTGACGCCAGTCACTATTCACTGATTGATGGGAAGTGATGTGGGTGGTTGGAGCCTTAAAGGCTTGACTTTTGGAAAGAGAAAAATGTGTAATTATTTTTAGAAATTAATTATGTGTATTAGATACACTTTTTGGCAAACAAAAACATACAACACTCTTCTCTTTCTTCTTATCTCTCTCACGCCCATGGAGGGTTTTTTCTCTTCTATTTTTCAGCTCAAAAACCGTGAGCTAGAGGGAAGCTTAGTGTGGGAAATTTGTGGCAAATTTCTTGAGAGCTAGCACTCCGAGAGACATGCGAAGGTGATAGGGAAGTCCACCCATGAGCCGGGAATCGTTTGACGAAGCTTGGAGCTTGCTCAAGGAGCATCAATGGACGCCAAACCAGTGAGCTATGACAGTCACTGCCGAGCAGTCCATGGAGCAGAAAATCAGTTTTCGTTCGTCTTCGTGTCGCTCAACCGATCGATGTGAGTATTCCGCAACTTCGTTGATTTGTATTCGCACTTATTTCATGCTTGTTTAATGATCTTGGGACCTTAGCAAACACCAACAATGGTATCTTGAGCAAGGTTGAGCATGAAATTTGATTTAGGGCTTAAAATTGGGTAAATTGATTTTGAGCATGATTTGATTAAATTAGATGTTTGAATATGCTTAAATCATGTTGAATTGAAGATTGATTGTAAATTTGCCCAAAATTTTTGGTGTTGGCCGAAAGTTATGCCCTATTTTTTCTTGGTAATTTTTGATTTTTTGATCATTGGATGTGTTGGAAATCATTCGGGAATGCTGATTTATGTCGATTGTGGATTTAATTGGATTGAAACCAAATCGGATATAAATATCCCCAAATTGCCGAGAACAATATAAGCATGAATGGGTTTGATTTTTGATCAAAATGTGTTGGATACTAATTGATGTAAAAGAGCATGATTAATTAGGCTAATTGATGTTTTAGAAATGTTAATTGGGTAATTACTTGTGTAATGCACTTTGAGTAATTAAATTGAGAATTTGGAATTTGGTAATTTAATTATATTGGGCCTTAAAATTGGATTTGGGCTTTTAATGTTGTTATTGGGCTTATTGGGCTTGGTTGTACTAAGTTGGGTTTAGGCTAAATTGGTTGGATCCAATTGGGCCCAAAACCGCATCCATAAAGCCCAAATGCGACTAATGGACCTTTAAAGTTTAATTGGGCCTAATGGGCCTAAATTGATTTCTGGGCTTATGGGTAATTCCCGGATTGGACTTTGGTTATCGGTTTGACCCGAGTTGACCAAAAGTCCACGCCTTAAGAAATTAATTAAAAGCCCATTGGACTTTAATTAAATTGACGTTGGACGTTAATCGAGCTTTGAGACTCGTAACGATTAAATTTGGAATTTAAGTCGTAAAGGTTCACAAATAAAGTGTAGTATTTAATTTGGAATTAAATAATGAGTTAGTATTAAATAGAAATTGAATTGGATTTAATTTTGTAGTTTAATTTAATTCGAGAATTCGTACTTTGAGTACATATTCGAAAAACGAGTTTGACTCGAGCAAAATCAAATCGTTGTTTGAACATTGGATGGTCACTAATTATCAGATTAATTAATTTGATTAGATTGATTGATAACATGCTTGTGTGAATACATGGTTACGATGCATGAATAATGTATATCAGATGGATATTAGATGGGTGGGGCAATCTTAGAAATTGTTGTAATAAATTTGATTTATTAAATTGGACCTGCGTGTCCAGCCTTATTACCTCCTTATTCTTTGTATTCTCTTCTCACCTATTCCCCTCAATGTAAATGAGGTTTCCTTAAAAGTGTAGTGTAACGTGTAGAAGTGATTACATGTGCTAGCGGGAGAGAGAAATGGAGAGATTTGATCTAGGATCAATGTGTAAAGTATCCATCCGCATATCATTATTATTTATTTTTACGCGCCTTATTATGTGTTTAGAATGCATGTTTAAGGGTGTATGATGATGAGACCTTAACAAAGATAATAAATTGGTTGCCAATTTGCACGCGAAAAACCCTCGCAAAATATTAAGCGTTTTTCCTTCCATTGAGTGATTCTCACTCAAGATCCGAGACTGGCATTGGCTTGTTGGCCAAAGTCAAGGCCTTTGTCCGTCGAGGATGTGTTTGAATCACGAGAGCTTTGTTCCATATCATTGTCTTGTCCAAGTTGTGGTTTGTTGGCCAAAGTCAAGACCACTTCTTGTCCATCGACATTGATTACGAAGCTTTCCATGGTCAATGGGTCGCGCTTAACTGGGATCACTAAGTTTGTTGTGCCAATGCCAAGGCTTAGTTGATTCAGAGGAAAAAGGTTAGCTAATACATTGGATGTATTGGCATATATAAGATATATGTTTCGGACTTGGATGTCCCCCTACCGGATCTAGGAATTGGATTGGATCCAATCGATCTACCTAGTTAATTTTCATACAATTTGTTGGCCAAAGTCAAGATTGTGTGATATTTAACGGGATCCTAACCCGCTAGGAAACACAGTTTCCCGAGTACTCGACAGAGGGTTAGAGGCTCGCCGAAAAATAGTGGGAGGCAAGAATTGAATTTGCAATATTCGTTTAATTACTTGCCATACGCGCTCAAACAAATAACATTCGTCAAATAAATTAAATGTTAGTTGGACTAATATTTAAATAGTTGTTTTAATAAACAGTTGGACTGTATTCAAATAATTCATTTATAGTTGGTTATATAATTGGATTATAGTAATCAATATATTTGATTTAATTAAACTATAGTTGATTAAATAGTTGGACTATTGTAATCATTAGAATAAATAGTACCTAAATCGTTGATTAAATAGTTGGACTATTAAATCAAGATAAAATTGAAAGATTGACATTTAAAACATAATCCTAGGGAAAATGTATTTAAATGGTTTAATTTTCAAATTGAGAATAAGTTTCAGGATGGTCCTGGAAAATAATAAGTTACTTTATTTGATAAAATAACATATTATGCCTAAGCCCGGAGTTAGCAATAGTAGAGCATAATCTTTGGAAGATTTATGTAATGATAACTTTAGTGCTTAATCCTTTAAGCTTGTCGCAGTAGACTCCTTAATTTTTGAATCAGAACTAAGATTAGATCCTTAAAGTATGATACTGAAATTGAAGGATCTTCATAATCTATACTTAGGTTTTAGAAGTACTAAAATTGCAATAATAACTCTTGGAGAGTTAATGACTTTTCTCAAGGAGACAAAGTCAAATTTTTCAATTAGGCAAGTAGCGCAAGTGTAGACATTGCATTTTCGCATGTGAAACCCGATGATGAGTCTCAGTTGGAGGCACTACCTTTTTAGCTAAGGATATTGCGGGAAACGGAGGTCGGAAGGGGAAATTCGAAATAAGTACGTCATCAAGTTCATTTCACAAGCTCACTATCTTCGTTAGTGCTGCGTTCGTTACTTCGTTCGAACGTCAGGCAGATTGCGGACTTTCGTGTAGCGTTCGAATTGGCGTTCGAACGGCGTCGGTGTTTCTGGTTTTGCTGCTAGCCTCGAACCCCCCCAATTAGCTCCCAAAGCCCATAAAACACATCCCAATTTAATTAAATTAAACATTAAATATTAAATAAAATATTTAAAACCATTTACCAATTAAATAAAACACAAAATATAATCATACCTAATAAAGATAAATCAAATATATTAACTTCCTAACTAAACAAATCACATACTAAATTAAAAAGATGTCATGCCTAATAAAATCATCATAACAAATTAAATATTTTGTATTCCTAATCTAGCCAAGATTTGTCCCCCCTCAATCTTTGACTTTCCTTGCTCAACACCAAATCAAATCCTCATTTTAATGCCAAAATCCCTTCCTTGTGAGACAAGGTGAAGCCCTAGCCCTTCTCTATATAAACAACCCCTAACCAAGACATGCAATTCTCTAGCTCATACAGATAACTCACAGAAAAATCATAACACAAAGAGCCTTAGCCATTCACACAATAGCAACAGGAAGAACACAAACCATTCCCCTCATCCTCCACTCCGTAACCGAAAACAGCACCCTCCTAAACCTCTACCCATCACCGAAAATCTCCCCATACAGCAGCCCTCCATCACCGAAAATATACCTTCAAACAGCAGCCCAAACCACTCCCAAAACAGTCCCTAAAATCCCTTAAAATAGTAACATAAACTGCGCTTATAATCCTTGAAATAACCACACAAAACTACACTAAAAACCACGAAAAACACTCGAAACAGTTCGTTGAGACGTCAAACAGGTGACCTGAACAGTGAGTAGCAAAGTAGAGACCGAACAGCAGTAAATGGAGAAACAGCAGCAGAACGGAGACCGAACGGCAAGCAAAACAGCAAGACAGTGAGCTAGGATGCTAAACCAGTGAACCAGAGAAGTTGAGGAGCTGCACCCTTTCTGGCGTCCGTGAAACGCAAGCCCGAAAGTTGGCAAAAAGGTTAGACCTGAGGGTACTTTCCCACACTCATCTTTATTTGATTTTTTTATTCATTTTGACTGTATTTTAATTATCTGTTGAATCTTGTGTGTGTATGATGCGTGTTGTGGGTATTGGATGAATGAAAGAGTGTCGTCTCTTGCGGTATATAGGATGGAAAATCAGACGTAAATTCCATAGCCGAATCTGAATGGACGGTAGTGCGGTCTGTACTTGGGATACAACTCCACGTACCGCTTGAGTAAACGACACCCTCTTTGTTTGTGTTGCTTTGGTTTATTTATATTTTTTTGTCACTTGATATCTGCATGTTGCTTATTTATGCATGATTCAATCGAGCGCATGGGTTAGTAAGTGGAATGAAAGATCCCCTATGGGGAGGGGTTAAAGCCCTTTACCACGATGCTTTGCCGCTCCGGTTGATGTGTGTTCGGTTGAATGCAAGACACGTTCAATCGAGCATACTACTTTTGATATTATTGCTTTTAATTCTATGTATGCATGATTCAATCGAGCGCATGGGCTTAGTAAGTGGAATGAAAGATCCCCTACGGGGAGGGGTTAAAGCCATTTACCACGATGCTTTGCCACGCCGGTTGATGTGTGTTCGGTTGAATGCAAGACACGTTCAATCGGACATACTACGTTTGATATTATGGCTTTTAATTCTATGTATGCATGATTCAATCGAGCGCATGGGCTTAGTAAGTGGAATGAAAGATCCCCTACGGGGAGGGGTTAAAGCCCTTTACCACGATGCTTTGCCGCGTCGGTCGATGTGTGTCCGGTTGAATGCAAGATACGTTCAATCGGGCATACTAAGTTTGATATTATTGCTTGTAATTCTTTGTATGGGCGACTCAATCGAGCGTGGGGCTTAGTAAGTGGAATGAAGATCCCCTACGGGGAGGGGTTAAAGCCCTTTACCACAATGCTTTGCCGCGCCGGTTGAGGTGTGTTCGGTTGAATGCAAGATACGTCTAATTCGACATACTGAGCTTGACATTGTTGTCTTTATTTTTTATGTTGCATGCATCAGTCTGGTTCCGTTCGAACGCGTTCTCGAACGCTACATGGACGCGAACATTTTGTTTACCGTTCGAACGTGTTCTCGAACGCTACGCAACGCACACGCACTGCTTCTTAGTCTCATAATGCTCGGGTCCGTTCTGTTCGAACGCGTTCTCGAACGCTATATGAACGCGAACCTTCTGTTTACCGTTCGAACGGACGCTTTCTCGAACTACGTAACGCACACGCACTTTCTTAGTCTCATAATGCATCGGTCCGGTTCTGTTCGAACGCGTTCTCGAACGCTATATGAACGCGAACCTTCTGTTTACCGTTCGAACGCGTTCTCGAATGCTACGTGAACGCACACTCACTTTCTTAGTCTTATCATGCATCAGGTCTGGTTCTGTTTGAACGCGTTCTCAAACGCTACACGAACGCGAACCTTCTGTTTACCGTTCGAACGCGTTTTCGACGCTACGCGAACGCGCACCCACTGAACTGAGTCATTTTCATTAGATTTCATACATAGTTCTCCTAGTAGCTATCCCCACATGCATGAATACAATGTGTTTAATGTATTACAATTCATATACCTATGTCATGATTACATTTGAGTATTATTTCTTGTGGTATATCGGATGGAAACCCAGACATAAATTCCGTAGCCGATTCCAAATGGACGGTAGTACGGTATGTACTTGGGATACAATTCCACGTACCACTTGAGAAGGTGCTCACATGAGTGCTTGTGTGGTTAGTATGTGTGCTTGTGTTTTCTTGAATATAATATGCCAATTAAGTGTATGTTTGTTGCTCCTTTGAGGTACTTCCAAGCATGCAATCTTAGATGTGAAATATATGTATAAGTTTTATTTTGTACATGTGAATTAGAAGCATGATACTCTTGGAAATAAGTGCTACTTAAGCCTGATTAAATTATTACATAAATCCTTTCATTACAAGTGGCATGAGTAAGGGATCATTCTGAACCCAACGGTTTGAGGTCTTCCCTTGCGAGGGGTGAGTGCGGCCTTAAATCTCATTTTCCCGGTTCACACCGGGTGGCGACTCCATTATTCTCCGGATTAGTCCCCCGTGGCTACTCCGTACTCCCGACCGGGCCGCGAGCCCGGGACAGCATGCGTCGCCCAGTTCCTGTGTTCCCACAGTCTGGCGACTCCACTGGGATAGAGAATCGGCCCCGAAATATTGTCTTGTGATGTTTGGATTTATGTTTTAATTGATCGTGTCTATAGTGGATAAAGTGAGGGTTTAATCAAAGGCATTTTGAGGCTAGGTAATGGTTTGGTGTCTTCCTTCATTCACTACCTTTCTAGAAGGAAAAGCTGTGAAGGCACCTAGATAGCCATCTACCCGTAGCCTATTGTGATGGACTAATTTGGAGGACTCGTTGTTTATTCCTGACACCAAGCGATAAGAGCCTAAGAGGCTTGGGTATTTAAGTGAGCCTCGCTCCACCTTCCCTCTGGGGAATCTACAACGGGAAATCCATTTGACAGTCCGTCACACACCATAGCTCATTGGCACGTACCTTAGTGTATAAAAAAGGGTGCGCTCACTTGGTTGCTCGAACCCTTGAGTGGGGAGACCTAGTTGTGGCCATCCTTCGCCGGTGAGAGCCTTTGCCTATACTCTTGCTAACCCACCCATAGACCGGGTTGGCTAAAGTAACAATTATTTCCTTGAATATATGCTTGTGGACCATCCTCATTTGGATACAGTTGGACTATTGTCAGAAATGCGGACTTGCTGGGCCATTTAAACTGGGGCGAGTTCGTACCTTATGACTATTAGGCCCGAAGCTTCTGAAATGTTGATGGGCCATTATGTAGAAATTATTACGTTATGTTTGCATCATCTTTCTTCTATGCTTGTGTTTGGGAACATCGTCGTTTGGATCCATTTGGACCATTTGTCATGGGATATGGCTTGTTGGGCCATTTAAACTGGGACAAGAACGTATTTCATGACATTGGGCCAAAGGCGTCTAAGTGTTGATGGGCCACTTTGTGCTTGTGTTCGGAACATTACCATTTGGATTTAGTTGGGCTCCTTGTCATAAGATGTGAACTGTTGGGCCATTTAAACTGGGATGGGTTCACTCCTGTGACAATTAGCCCGAAAGATTCTAAAATGGTAACGGGCCGATTTGTTTGAAAATTTTAATTGATTTAATATGTTATATATGTTACATGCATCTCATGCACCTCATGCATACATATATCATGTTAACACCATCTATGTCTAAAAAGACATCATAGATACCGTTTGGGTTAGAGAAGGGACAAGACTCACTAAAAGAACGAGTATGAGTGAATTCGATAATGAGGTGTCCCGTATGGATCAGTTAGAGAACGGTCTCGCCAAGATCACTGAACAGTTGCAAGCTTTGACTACTGCTATGGCTGGTATAGCTGGGTCTCGTGCCGGGGTTAATTATGGGGATGTGAGGCAAGAGGAATCTCCGAACAGATTGGGGGATGATACCCCCGCTTTTGATGATGATATGGCAGAGTATGCAGCAGGCAGAGTATCTGGGTCTCAAGCAGAGTTACAGAAACTTCGGGATCAGGTTGAGTCGGTCACCCGCAAGATGAGGGGTAAGAATGAGGATTTGCTGGATTATGACACACTGAATTTCGAGGAACAGTTGCCGGCACAGTTCAAGATGCCTGATATGGCTAAGCTTAACGGGAATGGGGATCCAAGGGTGCATCTCCGATAGTTTGTATCAGTCATGAGTTCAGTTGGCTTATCTCAGCGCCAAGTGTAGAAAATGTTTGGAATGTCGCTTGAAGGAGCTCTTGTGGTGTGGTACCACAGTTTGGAGAAGAAAGTGAAGGAAGATTGGAGGGAGTTGGCTGATGCCTTCCTAAAACAGTATGTCACTGACCTAGAGATCGATCTGTCACTCCGTGATCTAGAGAATGTTAAGCAGAAAGCGGAGGAGAGTTTTAAGGAGTATGTGGACCTGTGGAGGGGTCAGTTATTGAAGATGCAGACTAGGCCTTCAGAGAAGGATCAGATTAAGATGATTATCAAGGGCACCAAGCCCTCCATTTACAGCAAGTTGAGGAGGATGACCTCCATGATTGCAGACTTTCGGCAGTTGAGGGAAACTGTCATGGATATTGAGGAAGAATAGACCGAGAATAGAAAATTCTATGGTTTGAACAGAAGGCCCATTGGGGGAACATCGGGAGCCCGTTTCTGCTGAGATTGCCGCTATCCGGAACCGGCAGTTTTCCAACTTGGGAAGGCCCCTGTCCAAGGTGCTAGAGAAACTGAAGAGGCAAGGGCTCTTAAAACCCTTGGAAGCCAAACCATTACCTAATCCCCTCCCCTACCACATTATAACCTAAGCCTTTACTGTCACTTTCACCAACAAAAAGGCCATGACACCGACAACTGCGCCCGACTCTGCCATGAAATCCAAGACCTGATAGACTCCAAGAAATACCTGACCCATAAACAGAACAGCCTGACACACACAGAAACCCCTTACCCAATTACCGTGCCGTACCCCCACTGCCTATATGATCAATTCTGGCCTCCCAGAAGACCTTGTCCTAAATCCTTCCACCCTCAAGCCTTTTGCCTTGGAATCTGGGATAGTACTAGTGAAGATGAGACAGATAGGGGAAAAACTTTTGGCTTGATTTCTCTAGCAGTGATGAGGAAGAAGTAAGGGGAATGACGCGCAGCGGTCGTTTTACAATGATATGGCGGAAAAGGGTAAGGAAGTTTTGACAGATGGTAGAGAAGTGGTTGAGACTGCAGAAAATACTGAGGGGGATATAGTGCTGAGGCATTGAGGAAGACTAGAGCACAAGTGAAGTATCTGGGAACTGTTATGTGCATCTCGAGAGCATAAGCAGGCCATGGTTGAGGCCTTGAGCAAGATTGTGGTACCGGAAGACGCCAACCCTGCAATGTTTGTTGGGTCAGTTCAGAAAGAAGCTTTGCAGATATCTTTTCTGAGGATGAACTCCGTCGGAGGGGAGAAATCATAATAGGCCTCTATTTATCAGGGCCGAGGTGAGGGGCAAGAAAACTTCATGTGTAATGGTGGATGACGGTTCGTCCATCAATGTGTGCCCTTGAAATTTTGGCAAGATTGGGTATGAAAGCAACAGACTTGGACCCCTCAAGTATGACTATTAAGGCTTATGATGACAGTAAAAGGGGAGTTGAGGGTACCTTTGTGGCTATGGTCAAGGTAGGGCCAATTGAAGATGAGGTTGAGTTCACAGTGCTGGACATCCCATCCACTTTTGCCTTATTGTTGGGAAGGCCTTGGTTTCACAAACTTGGGGGCGTGCCTTCCACTTTGCATCAGATGATCAAGTTCCCGTATGAGGGAGAAGTTGTCACCATCCGGGCTGAGTTGGATAATGCCGTGGCTGCCTTGGAGATACAACCTTTCACGAGGTTTCAGGTGTCAGCTACTTTTGAGGAGTGGGTGGACCCTAGAGTGGCTAGGATTATGGAGAAAATGAAGTTTGATCCGGGTAAAGGTTCAAAATTGCCAGATTTCAGAGGACAGACCACTCGGAAAGGTTTGGGGTATAGATCTGATGAAGAAAAGCCGAAGGTCAAGAAAAAGGGCCTGAAATTGATGGAATGTTTTGTGAAAGCTTCAGATATCAGAGGGAGCCTGAACCTGTGGAAGTTAATGGGATTGTGGTACCTGGATTTGAGATCTTCCAGGATTTGTTGGGTGAGAAACCGCTGATTAAAAAGCTGTGGAAGCAGAGAATTGGGAAGAAGAATTGATAAGTTGGAGAGCCTGACTCTGGGAGAGGATGAAAAGCCCGAGGAAGACCTGATTGCAGAGGAAGAAATGTCTATAGATGATGAAGACATTTACCTTCCTGATTTGTTTGAATGTACTTCCGCATTATCCAATAATAAAGACATCTCTTTTGCTTACTTGTCCTGAGTCATTTCCATTCACACTACACGAATCAAGTATATTTGACATCAGTTTAGCCAGAACTATTGCATTTAATTTGGGTACACTTGAGAACCCCAAGGAAATTCTGATTGCAAGTGAAGTTACCTCTGAAGAGAGGGCAAAAACTAGAAGAAGTGTTGGTCAGATATGCCAAAGTGTTTGCTTGGTCCTATGAGGACATGCCCGGGGTAGACAGAAATTGCCCAACACACAATACCAACTTATCCGAATATGAGGCCAGTAAAACAGAAACTCCGACGGATGAGACCAGAATGGGCTGAGAAAGTCAGAGAAGAAGTTAAGAAACAGATAGATGTGGGGTTCCTGGAAGTAGTAAAATATCCAAGTGGTTGGCTAATATAGTGCCGGTGCCAAAAAAGACGGGAAGGTCAGAATGTGTGTAGACTACAGAGATCTCAACAAGGCTTGTCCGAAAGATGATTTTCCTCTGCCGCATATAGATGTTCTGGTTGATAGTGCGGCTTTATCTGCTAATATTCATTTGCAGATGGGTTTTCAGGTTACAATCAGGTTCTCATGGCTGAGGAAGATAAACATAAGACTGCATTTGTTACCGAGTGGGGTACTTATTGTTACAAGGTGATGCCGTTTGGGCTTAAGAATGCGGGAGCTACTTATCAGCGGATGGCCACTACACTTTTCCATGACTTGATGCACAAAGAGATTGAGGTGTATGTAGATGACATGATGGTGAAATCAGAGACAAGGGTTGGGCATATTGAAGCACTGGAAAGGTTTCTTCAGAGAGTTGACAGATACAACATGCGGCTAAACCCAAAGAAGGTGTGTTTGGGGTGACATCAGGGAAATTGCTTGGTCATACAGTGGGAATGGGCGGAATAGAGGTAGACTCCTAAAAGATCAAGGCAATCACAGAAATGCCTGCACCGAAGACAGAAAAAGAAGTCAGAGCATTCTTGGGGAAGATTCAGTACATCAGTCGGTTCATTGCCAAGTTGACATCGGTATGTGAGCCTATCTTCAAACTGTTGAGAAAAGATCAGCTAGTGAGATGGAATGAACAGTGTCAGACAGCCTTCGAAAGAATCAGAGAGTACTTGGTAAAGCCACATGTATTGAAACCTCCGAGACCGGGCAGACCTTTGATATTGTATTTGGCTATAGAATCAGAAGCACTGGGGGCAATGATGGTACAGGCAGATGAGGCAGGGGTAAACATGCCGTTTACTATCTGAGTAGAAGATTCTCCCGTATGAGGCTCGATATCAGGAGGTTGAGAAGATCTGTCTTGCAGTGGTATGGGCTTCCAGAAAGTTGCGACATTACTTCCAGTCATATAAGATCCAGGTAGTGGCAAAGGAGAATCCTCTGAAGTATCTTCATTAGGTGCCTTCACTAGTGGGAAAATTGGGCAGATGGTTGGTATTGCTGACAGAGTTTGACATTGAGTATCTCACCTCCAAAGTGATCAAAGGGCGAGCACTAGCAGAGTTTCTGGCAATGCAACCTGTTGAGGGGGATCAGTATAAGTTTGAATTTCCAGATGAAGAGATCCAAGCAACAACAGTTCAGAGATGGAAGATGTACTTTGACGGAGCAGTGAATTACAAGGGAGCCGGAATCGGGATCGTGATAGTAACCCCCGAGGGAGAGACTTTGCCTTTGGCCAAGAGGTTGACATTCAGAGTGACTAATAACATGGCCGAGTATGAAGCATGTGCTTTTGGTTAGACAGCATTGATAGCCTTGAAGGCCGGGAGTGTGGAAGTCTACGGAGATTCTATGTTGGTAGTCCAGCAGATGCGAGGAGAATGGGAATTGAAAGAAGAACGGTTGAAACCTTACCTTTTTCACCTCAGAAAGTTGGCACAGGTTATCCCCGAGTGTAAGTTTCAGCATTACCGAGAGAAGAGAATCAGATGGCAGATGCATTGGCTACACTTGCAGCGACTTGGGAAAATCCAGAAAAGTTAGTGATGAGACCGTTGATACTGACAACAGCAAGCCAACACCTGTTTATGAGATGGAAAGAATTCTGGAAGTTGAGGTCGACGACGGTAAACCTTGGTATTATGAAATTCAGAGGTATCTGGAACATGGTGAACTCCCGGAAGAGGCAGGCAGAAAAGACAGAATAGCCATTCAGAAGTTAGCTTCCCAGTATGTGATTTTGAAAGGGGAACTGTACAAGAGGCAGGCAAACGGTATTCAGTTGAAGTGGTTGAGAAAATAAGAAGCTCAGCATGTAATGGAAGAAATACACGCCGGGGTATGTGGTCCGCACATGAACGGGTTGAATCTGTCCCGAAAGATAGTGAGACAAGGTTTTTATTGGTCAACCATGGAAACAGATTGCGCGAAGATGGTGAAGCACTGTCATGACTGTCAAGCACATGGTAATTTGAATCACTTACCGCACACAGAATTGCACGGGTTGTCAGAGCCGTGGCCTTTCTCAGCATGGGGGATTGATATGATTGGGGAAATTCGACCGAATGCATCAAATGGGCATCGCTTCATAGTAGTGGCAGTAGATTACTTCTCGAAGTGGATGGAAGCCGAATCATTCCGTAATGTTACAGCAAAGCAGATGGCAAAGTTTATAGCTCGGAACCTCATTTGTCGGTATGGTATGCCGCATCATGTAGTGACAAACAACGGGGTTCGGTTTCAAGGAGAGACGAAGGCAATGTTACAAAGGTATGGGATAGGCCACCACAAGTCATCACCGTTTAGGCCGCAGGCAAATAGGGCGGTTGAGGCAGCCAACAAGACTATAAAGACAATTTTAGCCAAGATGACAGAAAATTGCAGAGATTGGGCCGAGAAATTACCGTATGCTTTGTGGGGGTACAGAACATCAGTAAGAACAGCAACATGGGCCACACCTTACTCTTTGGTCTATGGAATGGAAGCAGTATTGCCGGTAGAAGTGGAAATACAGTCTATGAGGGTATTAACAGAGGCAGAATTACCGGAATAGGATTGGGACACACAGAGGTTTGATCAGTTAGCACTATAGGATGAGAAGAGAACGAAGTCTTTGTATCACATGCAGTTGTATCAGAAGAGACTAGCCCGAGCATTCAACAAGAAAGTGCGTCCTACCAAGATCAGAAATGGTGATTTGGTATTTAAGCAGTCGAGGCCGTCGAGGACAGATCTGAGAGGAAAATTCAGACCAAACTGGGAAGGACCTTACATAGTGCAGAAGGTAATGGGAAATAGAGCAGTGAAGCTATCAGACTTGGAGGGGAACGAGTTCACCGAGCTGATCAACGTAGACAGATTGAAGCAATACTTTGCCTGAGGGAGAGAAGACCGAGCAGTCACCACGGGAATTAGCAGAAGACCTAACCCAACGGAATAAGAAAATCATTCAGCATACACGTAACATTGCATTCTCTTCGTGTTTGTTTTCGTTTTGTGTTCGCTGGTTCGAAGAAAGGAAAAGGCAGAAATGAGCCAAGCAGCGTCAGCGCAATTTCAGTTTTTGGGATGAGTCCCAAGGGGCGAGGCCCATATCAGCTTGGGGGCGAAGCCCATATCATGTCGGCTCGAGGACGAGGCCCATATCAGCTTTAGGGCGAGGCCCCCGTTGTCAGTTGTAGTTCCGGGTCGAGGTGTCAAGGGTCGAGGTACCCACTACATCATCAGTTCGAGGGCGAGGTCCCTATAGTCAGCGGTGTTGGGTCGAGGTGCCCGGGGTCGAGGTGCCCCCGTTGTCAGTTGTAGTCCCGGGTCGAGGTGCCCAGGGTCGAGGTACCCACTACATCATTAGTTCGAGGGCGAGGTCCCTATAGTCAGCAGTGTTGGGTCGAGGTGCCCAAGGTCAAGGTGCCCCGTTGTCAATTGTAGTTCCGGGTCGAGGTGCCCAGGGTCGAGGTACCCACTACATCATCAGTTCGAGGGCGAGGTCCCTATAGTCAACGGTATTGGGTCGAGGTGCCCAGGGTCGAGGTGCCCCCATTGTCGGTTGCAATTATCGGGACGCGTCCCAGGATTGAGGTCCGCTGCAGCACCAACTCAGCTTGAGGCAGCAGCCGAGCCAGGTAAGTGAAAATGCATTGCATAACTTTGATAGGATTGTTCAAAGTCACACACTGCACAAGTCCCATCAAAGTGGGGGCGACTGTAGACATTGCATTTTCGCATGTGAAACCCGATGATGAGTCTCAGTTGGAGGCACTTCCTTTTTAGCTAAGGATATTGCGGGAAACAGAGGTCGGAAGGGGAAATTCGAAATAAGTACGTCATCAAGTTCATTTCACAAGCTCAATGTCTTCGTTAGTGCTGCGTTCGTTACTTCGTTCGAACGTCAGGCAGATTGCAGACGTTCGTGTAGCGTTCGAATTGGCGTTCGAACGACGTCGGTGTTTCTGGTTTTGCTGCTAGCCTCGCACCCCAGCCCAATTAGCTCCCCAAAGCCCATAAAATACATCCCAATTTAATTAAATTAAATATTTAAATATTAAATAAAATATTTAAACCATTTACCAATTAAATAAAACACAAAATATAATCATACCTAATAAAGATAAATCAAATATATTAACTTCCTAACTAAACAAATCACATACTAAATTAAAAAGATGTCATGCCTAATTAAAATCAATCATACCAAAATTAAATATTTTGTATTCCTAATCTAGCCAAGATTTGTCCCCCCTCAATCTTTGACTTTCCTTGCTCAACACCAAATCAAATCCTCATTTTAATGCCAAAATCCCTTCCTTGTGAGACAAGGTGAAGCCCTAGCCCTTCTCTATATAAACAACCCCTAACCAAGACATGCAATTCTCTAGCTCATACAGATAACTCACAGAAAAATCATAACACAAAGAGCCTTAGCCATTCACGACAATAGCAACAGGAAGAACACATACCATTCCCCTCATATCCTCCACTCCGTAACCGAAAACAGCACCCTCCTAAACCTCTACCCATCACCGAAAATATCCCCATACAGCAGTCCTCCATCACCAAAAATATACCTTCAAACAGCAGCCCAAACCACTCCCAAAACAGTCCCTAAAATCCCTTAAAATAGTAACATAAACTGCGCTTATAATCCTTGAAATAACCACACAAAACTACACTAAAAACCACGAAAAACACTCGAAACAGTTCGTTGAGACGTCAAAACAGGTGACCTGAACAGTGAGTAGCAAAGTAGAGACTGAACAGCAGTAGAACGGAGACCAAACAGCAGCAGAACGGAGACCGAACGGCAAGCAAAACAGCAAGACAGTGAGCTAGGATGCTAAACCAGTGAACCAGAGAAGTTGAGGAGCTGCACCCTTTCTGACGTCCGTGAAACGCAAGCCCGAAAGTTGGCAAAAAGGTTAGACCTGAGGGTACTTTCCCACACTCATCTTTATTTGATTTTTGTTATTAATTTTGACTGTATTTTAATTATCTGTTGAATCTTGTGTGTGTATGATGCGTGTTGTGGGTATTGGATGAATGAAAGAGTATCGTCTCTTGCGGTATATAGGATGGAAACCCAGACGTAAATTCCATAGCCGAATCTGAATGGACGGTAGTGCGATCTGTACTTGGGATACAACTCCACGTACCGCTTGAATAAACGGCACCCTCTTTGTTTTGTGTTGCTTTGGTTTATTTATATTTTTTTGTCACTTGAATTCTGGATGTTGCTTATTTATGCATGATTCAATCGAGTGCATGGGCTTAGTAAGTGGAATGAAAGATCCCCTACGGGGAGGGGTTAAAGCCCATTACCACGATGCTTTTCCGCGCCGGTTGATGTGTGTTCGGTTGAATGCAAGACACGTTCAATCGGGCATACTACGTTTGATATTATTGCTTTTAATTCTATGTATGCATGATTCAATCGAGCACATGGGCTTAGTAAGTGGAATGAAAGATCCCCTACGGGGAGGGGTTAAAGCCCTTTACCACGATGATTTGCCGCACCGGTCGATGTGTGTCCGGTTGAATGCAAGATACGTTCAATCGGGCATACTAAGTTTGATATTATTTCTTGTAATTCTTTGTATGCGCGACTCAATCGAGCGTATGGGCTTAGTAAGTGGAATGAAAGATCCCCTACGGGGAGGGGTTAAAGCCCTTTACCACGATACTTTGCCGCGCCGGTTGAGGTGTGTTCGGTTGAATGCAAGATACGTCTAATCGGACATACTGAGCTTGACATTGTTGTCTTTATTCTTTATGTTGAATGCATCAGGTCTGGTTCCGTTCGAACGCGTTCTCGAACGCTACACGGACGTGAACATTCTGTTTACCGTTCGAACGCGTTCTCGAATGCTACGCGAATGCACACGCACTTTCTTAGTCTCATAATGCATCAGGTCCGGTTCCGATCGAACGCGTTCTCGAACGCTATACGAACGCGAACCTTCTGTTTACCGTTCGAACGCGTTCTCGAACACTACGTGAACATACACGCACTTTCTTAGTCTTATCATGCATCAGGTCTGGTTCCGTTTGAACGCCTTCTCGAATGCTACACGAACGCGAACCTTCTATTTACCGTTCGAACGCGAACCTTCTGTTTACCGTTCGAACGCGTTTTCGAACGCTACGCGAACGCGCACCCACTGAACTGAGTCCTTTTCATCAGATTCCATACATAGAGTCCCCCGTGGCTACTCCATTATTCTGTTTACCGCACATGCATGAATACAATGTGTTTAATGTATTACAATTCATCTACCTATGTCATGATAACATTTGAGTATTATTTCTTGTGGTATATCAGATGGAAACCCCGATATAAATTCGGTAGCCGATTCCGAATGGACGGTAGTACGGTCTGTACTTGAGATACAATTCCATGTACCACTTGAGAAGGTGCTCACATGTGTGCTTGTGTGGTTAGTATGTGTACTTGTGTTTTCTTGAATATAATATGCCAATGAAATTGTATGTTTGTTGCTCCTTTGATGTACTTCCAAGCATGCAATCTTAGATGTGAAATATATGTATAAGTTTTATTTTGTACATGTGAATTTAGAAGCATGATACTCTTGGAAATAAGTGCTACTTAAGCATGATTAAAATATTACATAAATCCTTTCATTACAAGTGGCATGAGTAAGGGATCATTCCGAACCCAACGGTTTGAGGTCTTCCCTTGCGATGGGTGAGTGCGGCCTTAAATCTCATTTTCCCGGTTCACACCGGGTGGCGACTCCATTATTCTCCGATTTAGTCCCCCATGGCTACTCCGTACTCCCGACCAGGCCGCGAGCCCGGGACAGCATACGTCGCCCAGTTCCTGTCTTCCCACAGCATGGCGCACCTTACTTGGATATTCTAGAAGGCCAAGGCTTGGCCAAAGGCTTCTGGAGTGTTGAAACTGGCAAAGGAAAATCATTATAATCTTCTAGGAAGATAAAATGACATATCCCAAAATGTCTGCCTAAATGTGGCAAACAGGATCGCGGAAGCGTGACTGCCGTTTGAACAAAGCAGACATGAAGGAATTGAAGACGAGCAAGGCTTTGACTTTAAATATGTTTGTCAAATTGTGTTCACTACTAGTATTGAAATTGGATTTTAAATACTTAATGTGGTACATAAATATATGTATTGATGTTCAGAATCTGTTTTGAACAGGATACTGACTTCAATAGAGATTAATCTGCGAATTGGAAACGGGACGAAAGTCGCTGTTTTAACCGTAGATACCTAAGTTTAGGAACTACCCTCGGGTTTGTACCTAAATTAGGAAACTGTTATAATGTAACTAGTTTGACTAGATACATTATCTCTATATCAGTGTTTAACCCGCTGCGGGTGAACCTTTATATTCTAGAACACTAAAGTGTTTTATTATATAAAGATGATATTGAGATAAACACATTTGATGTGAATAACAGAATTTATATTTTGAATATAAATAAAATCTCAAATATATAACATGACAAACAAACAGCTCAAACTGATTTGATCAGAAGAAACTCAATTGTGGCATTGTTGTCTGGGACACAACTAAAACAAGAATCGTATATCCACACTTTTGAAGAGTGGGTACTCGGACTGATTTGATTCCATTCAAATAAAGTCTACGAATCTAGTTTATTGGGCAAAGTGCCTAAAACTACCTTTACTTGGTAAAAGTGCAAATGCCACCTATCTGTTAGCCCTAGTTCATAGTGAAGCAAGTGGGCCCATTTCTAGCTAGGCTAGAGGTGGATATGAATATTTCGTGACCTTTACGGATGTGGCATCGTGTTATGGTTATGTGTTTCTTTTGGAACACAAATCGGAAACTTTTAAGTTTCGAAACGAAGTAGACAAACAGATCGGCTAAAGTATTATACCAACACGGTTAGACCGTAATGGAAAATACTTAAGCAATAAGTTTCTAAAATACTTGAAAGAGTATAGTATTCTTTCAAAGAGGACTCCTCCCGGAACACGTCATCCTGACGGTGTATCCGAACCGGAGAAATCGAATTTTGTTGGACATGACAAGGTTATTAAGAGTCGCTCTGAGCTACCATTCCCTTCAACGGATAAGCATAAACAGTGCAAGAACTTATTTTGAATAAGGTTCCATAAAAATCTATTTGACATATATCATATTAGATATGAACATGAAAGAAACCGGGTTTCTCATTCCTGATAATTTGGGTATGCTAGGCATGTGTTTGGATGATACCAAACTAGAACCAAAATTGGATAAGTGCCAATTGTAGGTTATCCTAGGGATACCAAAGTATAGTACTTATACATCTCACCAGAGAATAAATAGATTGTTGCTCACCATGCGGTTTTCCTAAGAGGAATACCGATATGCAGTGGTAAGTGAGAGGATAGTAAAACTCGATGAAAATCGGAGAAATACTATTCCTAGCACCGATCCTTAATGGAACACAAAATAGTTCATCAGGGATGAAACTATTACCAATAATCTTCGAATACACAAGAACCGCGTAGGTCGGAGAGAGTCAGAAAATAACTTGGGGTATGGGTTTCTGATCTCACCTCATAAAGATGTCAATCTTTTGAGGTATACCAACTTACTACGTATGAGGAAGTGATACAAGGTATCGACTCCCTATTATGGAAAAGTGCCATGAATCTGAAATGGATTCTTTGTATATCAACCAAGTTTGGACACTAGTTGATGTACCGCAAGGCATTGTGCCTATTGGTACTATATAAGTCTTCGGGGAAGACATAAATGGAAGGCAACATACCAATGTACTAAGCTAGGCTTGTAGCGGAAAGGTATCGTTATCAACATTGTGTTGATTACGATTCAATCTTTTATATGTTGCCACTGTAAATCCATTTGGATAATGCTTGCTAAAGCTGAATGTTTCATGTATGAAATATGTCAGCTTAAAGGGAAAATCGCTTTCCTGAAAAGGAAACCTTTCGGAGGATGTTTACAACATCCTGTCAGTTTTGTCGTACCATAACTAGCAAACAAGGTTTGCGGGTTATTCAATCCATGTTTGGATTGAAGCAAGCATAAGGTTCTTCGATTTGTCGTTTTGATGTAATCATAATAGTTTATGATTTAATTCAAAACGAAATGATTCTTGTGTATATAAGAGGTTTAGTGGGAGCGCACTGCCAATCGCTGTCCTATATAATAATGATAACATGTCATTTCTTGGAAATGATATTCCCATGAAAACAATCGGTGAAAGCTTGACTTTCATAAAACTCTCCGAGAAATTGTACATTGAAAAATGTACGCGATCTGGTGTCTCATACGCTTTGAGCATATGGATTCACAATCAGGGCAATCCAAGTGATAGTTACTGGATTGAAGTTAAGAACATACTTAGTATCTTAGAGAACTAAGAATGTTGTCTTAGTCTATGGAGAAGGAGAACTTGAAGTGACTGGGATCACTGTAGCAAGTTTCCTAAACAGATAAAAACGACTATAAGTCGCAAACGGTACTATACAGTTTGAATAACGGTACAGTGAGATGGAAATCTTCCAAGCAAGATACTGTTACCGAATAAAAAACAAATGCGGGTTATTGCTGCAGCTGAGGCAGCAATAGAAGCCATCTGGGTCAATAACAAATCTAATTAGATTCGATATAGTTCTGTTAGCAGCTGAGTTAGGCATCAACACAGGCTAAAGAATTAATGGTCTCATCAACGATCCAGATAAATACTTCGACTATTCATCTTATTCGTTCGGATCATACATCGTGGTGATGTGATGATCGAATAAATCGTATCAGATGATAATCATGCAGATCCGCTGACGAAATCCTTTCCTCAGCAGTTTGAGCCAACCGTACATAGTTCGGGTGTAAGGCACTCGAGTGACTGGCTATAGGCCAAGTGGGAGATTGTTGGACAATTATGACCCATAGCGTCACTATTTGTACAGATCATGGTGTTGTTGTACAAATTAATTATGTGACAAATGAGATTGCACTCTTATCATTTGTGATTAGATCACCTAGATATATAAATGATATGAGGTCCATATGATTTGTTCCTGGATTGAGAATGATAGGAGACAGTATCAGTCCTCGAAGGATAAATCATTAAATATCCCTAGTCAGAGTATTATCGAGATTGGACATCGATAAATGCGTAAAAGACTAGTATTACACTTGTGCGCATTGTGAGGGCATAACGACATAGTTCTCATATATTTGGGTATATGATACTCATGCAAGTGTAATAATAGGGGTTGTTTTTTTACCGATGGTACGGGAAACAGCTTCGCTCTGGATAGACCCCCTCGGAATTCCATTGATAGTATGACTATGTGTCTATGGAAGTCCGAAATCAGTGTAGGTGTATTTGGTCTTAACCCGAGACTTGCACTGCTAATACTTGCGACAATCAATATACTTTGGTTTTGGTCGTCCAGGGCTTTAACAGGTTCTGTGTAAGCCTCAGCTGGGTATATTGAGAATCGTAGTGTGTTGGGTGTGATGTCAAGACGGAAGTGTCACTCCAGTCATATGGAGATGATGGTCACGTAGGATACGGTACTAGTACTCTAAAGTACTGCAGTCATCGGGATAAAATGACAAGGTCAGGTTTATCCGATTATAGAGACTAGTTACCAAACATCTGACATGTGCTTCGTACGGGGCAGACATAATTCCAACCCCAGGCCTAGCACGTGATCATCCGATACTGGATCGACATACGCAATACTACGTATACTACGCCTGATATAGCTCCTTTATTCCTGTAAGGATATTTCTGGAGAATTGGGTAGGCATGGCGCTTTGCTAGAAGCCAACATTGTCTTGTAAATCGGTATAAACGTAGTACAAGGTACTTACGTGTTCAGATAGTCCGACGACCGAATTTTCTGCCAACATATGCGGGGATCTCATGGGTCGCTTCCCGAAGATTCACCTATGACGTATGACTCGCACTTTAATTAATCTGGGATTAATAAGAAGAGAGAGAGAAAATTAAATTGGGATTAATAGCGGTGATATTTTATCTGGGATAAAATATCATTTAAAGAGAGATAACGATTAATTTGGAATTAATCGATAAATTAATATATTCGATATATTAAACGAAATTGGATTTCGACGCGGAATTAAAATTAGATTTTAATTCGGGCGAACGAATTAATTTAGAATTAATTCGTTAGCGACGTGCATAGTAATTATGCTAGGCATGATTATTTAATTAAATTAGATTTAATTACGTCGCAACAAAAATTTCGTTAATTTGGAATTAGCGAACCCGAGCCCGGGATTATTTGCGAGCACATTCGCATTTCGAATTCGAGTGCGGCACGTAAGTCAAATCAAGCGTCAAATCGCTAGTCGCATCTAGCGTTACATCATTCGTCAATCAAGTGATAGATGTCCTTCACTTTGAGTGATTGACGCCAGTCACTATTCACTGATTGATGGGAAGTGATGTGGGTGGTTGGAGCCTTAAAGGCTTGACTTTTGGAAAGAGAAAAATGTGTAATTAATTTTAGAAATTAATTATGTGTATTAGATACACTTTTTGGCAAAAAAAAAAAACATACAACACTCTTATCTTTCTTCTTATCTCTCTCATGCCCATGTAGGGCTTTTTCTATTCTATTTTTCAGCTCAAAAACCGTGAGCTAGAGGGAAGCTTAGTGTGGGAAATTTATGGCAAATTTCTTGAGAGCTAGCACTCCGAGAGACATGCGAAGGTGATAGGGAAGTCCACCCATGAGCCGGGAATCGTTTGACGAAGCTTGGAGCTTGTTCAAGGAGCATCAATGGACGCCAAACCAGTGAGCTGTGACAGTCACTGCCGAGCAGTCCATGGATCAGAAAATCAATTTTCGTTCGTCTCCGCGTCGCTCAACCGATCGATGTGAGTATTCCACAACTTCGTTGATTTATATTCGCAGTTATTTCATGCTTGTTTAATGATCTTGGGACCTTAGCAAACACCAACAGGAATACCAACCGACTACGTATGAGGAAGTGATACAAGGTATCGACTCCCTATTATGGCAAAGTTCCATGAATCCGAAATGGATTCCATGTATATCAACTTAGTTTGGATACTAGTTGTTGTACCACAAGGCATTTTGCCTATTGGTACAATATAAGTCTTCAAGGAAGACATGCGTGGAAGGCAACATACCAACGTACTAAGCTAGGCTTGTAGCGAAAAGGTATCGTTATCAACATTGTGTCGATTACAACGAAACCTTTTACTTGTTGCCACAGTAAATCCATTTGGATAATGCTTGTTGATGCTGTATGTTTTATTCATGAAATATGGCAGCTGTAATGCCAAAACTGCTTTCCTTAACGGAAATCTTTCGGAGGATGTTTATAACATCCTGTCAGTTTTGTCGTACCTAAACTTGCAAACAAGGTTTGCAGGTTATTCGATCCATGTTTGGATTGAAGCAAGCATTGAGTTCTTGGAATTATCGTTTTGAAGTAATGATAATGGTTTATGATTTAATTCAAAACGAAATGATTCTTGTGTATATAATGAGGTTAGTGGGAGTGCACTGACAGTGGTTGTCCTATAAATAATGATAATATGTCATTTCTTGGAAATAATATTCCCATAATATAATCGGTGAAAGCTTGGATTTCGAGAAAATTCTCCATAGAATTCTTGGGAGAAACAACCTTTATTCTAGGAATAAAGATCTACTGGGATAGATTTAAAGTTGTTGACACTCTCCAAGAACTCGCACATTGAAAAAATGTACGTGACCTGGTGTCTCATACGCTTTGAGCATATGAATTCACAATCGGGCCAATCCTAGTGATAGTCATTGGATTGAAGTTAAGAACCTTCTTTAGTATCTTAGAGAACTAAGGATGCTGTCTTATACTATATAGATGGATAACTTGAAGTGACTGAGATCGCTGTAGCAAGTTTCCTAACCGATAAAAAGGACTATAAGTCACAAACGGTATTATAAAGTTTGAATAACGAAACAATTAGCTGGAAATATTCTAAGCAAGATACTGTTACCGAATAAACAACAAAAGCGGGTTATTGCTGCAGCTGAGGCAGCAATAGAAGCCATTTGGGTCGATAATAAATCTAATTAGATTAGATACAGTTCTGTTAGCAGCTGAGCTAGGCTTCGGCACAGGCTAAAGAATTAATGGTCTCATCAATGATCCAGATATATACTTCGATATTCATCTGATTCATTCGGATCATACATCGTGGCGATGTGATGATCGAATAAATCGCATCAAATGATAATCATACAAATCCGCTGACGAAAGCCTTTTCTCAACAGTTTGAGCCAACCGTACATAGTTCGGGTGTTAGACACTCGAGTGACTGGCTATAGGCCAAATGGGAGATTGTTGGACAGTTATGACCCATAGCGTCACTATTTGTACAGATCATGGTGTTGTTGTACAAATTAACTATGTGACAAAAGAGATTGCTCTCTCATCATTTGTGATTAGATCACCATAATGTATAAATGATAGGAGGTCCTTATGATTTGTTCATGGATTGAGAATGATATGAGACAGTATCAGTCCATGAAGGATAAATCATTAAATATCCCTAGTTAGAGTATTATCGAGATTGGACATCGATAAATGCGTAAAAGACTAGTATTACACTTGTGCGCATTGTGAGGGCATAACGACACAGTTCTCATATATTTGGGTATATGATACTCATGCAAGTGTAATAGGAGGTTGTTTTTTACCGATGGTACGGGAAACAGCTTCGCTCTGGATAGACCCCCTCGGAATTCCATTGATAGTATGACTATGTGTCTATGGAAGTCCGAAATCAGTGTAGGTGTATTTGGTCTTAACCCGAGACTTGCACCGCTAATACTTGCGACAATCAATATACTTTGGTTTTGGTCGTCCAGGGCTTTAACAGGTTCTGTGTAAGCCTCTGCTGGGTATATTGAGAATCGTAGTGTGTTGGGTGTGATGTCAAGACGGAAGTATCACTCCAGTCATATGGAGATGATCGCGCAGAGATACAGAACTGGTTCTCTAAAGGGTTGCAACCATCGGGATAATATGACTTGGTCATGATTATCCGATAATAAAGAGACTAGTTGCTTGTGATCCGATATATGCTTCGTACGGGGCAGACACTGTACCAGCCCCAGGCCTTGCATGTGATCATCCGATACTGGATCGAAATATGCAATACTACGTATACTACACCTGATATAGATCGCTTATTCCTGTAAGCATATTTTTGGAGAATTGGGTAGGCATGGCGCTTTGCTAGAAGCCAACCTTGTCTTGTAAATCGGTACAAATGTAGTACTAGGTACTTACGTCTTCGGATAGTCCGACGACTGTATTTACTGCCAATATATCCGGGGATCTTATGGGTCGCTTCCCGAAATTTCACCGATGACGTATGACTCGCACTTTATTAATCTGGGATTAATTAGATGAGAGAGAAAATTAATCTGGAATTAATTGCGGAGATATTTTATCTGGGATAAAATATCATATAAAGAGAGAGAACGATTAATTTGGAATTAATCGATAAAATAATATATTCGATATATTATACGAAATTGGATTTCGACACGGAAATGAAATTAGATTTTAATTCGGGCGAACGAATTAATTTAGGATTAATTCGTTAGCGACGTGAATAGTGATTTCGCTAGGCATAATCATTTAATTACGTCGCAACGGAAAATTTGTTAATTTGGAATTAGCAAACCCGAGCCCGGGATTGTTTGCGAGCGCATTCGAATTTCGAATTCGAGTGCGGCACGCAAGTCACATCAAGCGTCAAATCATTAGTCACTTTGAGTGATGTGACTACTTGTCACTTGATTGATTGAATGATGTGACTTGATGGAGGTGGTTGGCAAAACTTTAATGCCATTTGATTTTTTGGAAAAAGAAAATGGTAAATCAATTTTAGAAATTGAAAAGTGTATTTGATACACCTTTTCTAACCAACCAACACAACTCTCTCACTCTCCTCTCACGCCCATGGTGGGCATTTCTTCTTCTGTTTTTTCTGGGCAAAAACCGAGAATGAAGGGAAGAAAAGTGTGATGTTTTTTATGGCAAAGAACATCAAGAACTAGCACTCAAAAAGAGATGCGAAGGTGATAGGGAAACCCACCCGTGAGCTTGGGATTTCATTCACAAAGCTTGGAGCTTTCATGGAGGATCAAAGCCATAAATGGAGAGCCAAAACTGCAGCTCACTGCCGTGACTTGGGGAGGGCAGAAAAATGATTTTTGTTGTCCATCGCATCGCTCAACCGCTCGATGTAAGTATTCCGCAACTTCCTCGATTGTATTCACATGTGTTTTATGCTTAATTATTCGATCCTTGGGACCGTAGAACACCAACAATGAGATCCCTGGATATGTTGGTAGTAAATACGGTCATCGGAGAATACGAATACGTGCATACCCCGTACTACATTTTTACCAATTTACAAGACATGGTTGGCTTCTAGCAAAGCACTGTGCCTACCCAATTCTCCATAAATATTCTTTTAAGGAATATGTAATCTATATTAGGCGTAGTATACGTAGTATTGCGTATTACGATCCAATATTGATATAACATGCTAGGCCTAGGGCTAGAATTGTGTTTGCCCCATACGAAGCATATATCGGATCTCTAGTAACTAGTCTCTATAATCGGATAATCATTACCTAGTCATATTATCCCGATGATTGCAGGACTAAAGAGTACTTGTTCCGTATCCTACGTGATCATCATATCCATATGACTGGAGTGATATTTCCATCTTGACATCACACCCAATACACTAAGATTATCAGTATACCCAGAAGAGGCATACACAGAACCTGTTAAAGCTCCGGACGACCAAAACCAAAGTATATTGATTGTCGCAAGTATTAGCGATGCAAGTGTCAGGTTATGACCAAATACACCTACCCTGATTCGGTTTCCCATAGACATATAGTCATACTACCAATGGGATTCCGAGGGGTCTATCCAGAGCGAAGATGTTTCCGTACCATCGGTAAACAGAACCTCCTATTACACTTACATGAGTATCCAATACCCAAATATATGAGAACTATGTCGTTACGCTTCCATAACACGCACATGTAATACTAGTCTATTCCGTATTATCGATGTCCAGTCTCGATAATACTATGACTATGGATATTTAATGATTAAACCTTAGTGGATTAATACTGTTTCATATCTTATTAATCCGGTACTAATCATATGGACCTTTATCATTTATGTATATCGGTAATCCAATTATAAATGATAAAAGAGCAATTTCCTTTGTCACATAGTTAATTTGTACAATAACGCCATGTTCTACACAAATAGTGATGCTATGGGTCTAATTGTCCAACAATCTCCCACTTGGCCTATAGCCAATCACTCAAGTGTCCTACACCTGAACTATATACGGGTCGCTCAAACTTCTAATGAGAAACAGCTTTCGTCAGCGGATTTGCAATGTTATCCTCTGATGTGTTTTATTCGATCATCACATCGCCACGATGTATGATCCGAACAATCAGTTGAAACCATTTGAAGTACATACTTGGATCGTTGATGAGACCATTAATTCTTTAGCCTGTGCTGTAGCCTAGCTCAGCTGCTAACAGAACTACTCCTAATCTAATTGGGAATTTTATAGATCCAAAATGACTTCTTTTGCTGCCTCAGCTGCAGCAATATTCCGCTTTTGTTGTTTATTCGGCAACAATATCTTGCTTGGAAGATTTCCAGCTCACCGTTCCGTTTTTCAAACTATATAGTACCCTAATTGCGACTTAAAGTCGTCTTTGTCGGTTTGGAAACTTGCAGCGGTGAACCTAGTCAACTCAAGTTCTCCTTCTCCATTACTTAAGAAAGCATCCTTAGTTCGTCTAAGATACTTAAGGATGTTCTTAAAATCTATCCAGTGACCATCACTTGGATTGGCCTGATTGTGACTCCATATGCTCAAAGCATATGAGACACCAGTTCGCGTACATATTTTTAATGTATGAGTTCTCATAGAGTGTCAACAACTTTTAGATCTATCCCAGTAGATCCTTATTCCTAGAATAAAGGTTGCATCTCCCAAGTATTCCATAGAGAATTTTAATGAAAGCCAAGCTTTCACCGATTATATTATGGGAATGTCATTTCCAAGAAATGATATGTCATCAATATATAGGACAATCATTGTCAGTGCGCTCCCACTAACCTTCTTATATACACAAGAATTATATTCATTTTTGAATTAAATCATATACCATTATGATCTTATCAAAACGTTAGTTCCAAGAACGCAATACTTGCTTCAATCCATAAATGGATTGAATTAACTTGCAAACCTTGTTTGCCTGTTTTGGTACGACAAAACCATTAGGATGTTTATAAACATCCTCCAAAAGGTTTCCGTTGAAGGAAAACGGTTTTGATGTTCAGCTGCCATATTTCATAAATGAAATACGTAGCATTAGCAGCATTATACAAATGGATTTAACCATGGCAACGGGTAAAAGTTTTTGTCATAATCGACACTATGTTGATGACGATACCTTTTCTGTACAAGCCTAGCTGTGTACATTTGTATGTTGCCATCCATGTATGTCTTCCTTGAAGACTCATATAGTACCAATAGGCACAATGCCTTCCGGTACAACAACCAGTGTCCACACTTGGTTGGTATACATGGAATCCATTTCGGACTTCATGGCATTTTACCATGAAGAGGGAGTCGATACCTTGTATCACATCCTCATACCTAGCCGGTTCGTCTTACTCAATAAGATTGACATCTTCATGAGGTGAGATCAGAAACCCATACCTCTCATGTTATTTTCTGACTCTATCCGACTTACGATGTTCTTGTGTATTCGAAGTTTGTGGTACAATTTCATCCCTGATGAACTGTTTGTGTTCCGTTAAGGAATCGGTGCCAGGAACAGTATTACTCTGATTTTCATCGAGTTTTACTTTCCTCCCACTTACCACTGCATATAGGTATTCCTCTTAGGACAACCGCATGGAGAGCAACAATTACATTGTTCTCTTGTGAGTTGTATAAGTACTATACTTTGGTTTCCTTAGGATAACCTACAAATAGGCACTTATCCGATTTGGGTTCTAGTTTGGTATCATCCAAACATATGCCCATCATTCCCAAATCTTCAGGAATGAGAAAATCCGTTTCTTTCCTGTTCATATCTAATATGAAGTCTGTCTAACAGATTATCATGGAACCTTATTCAAAATAAGTATTGCACTGTTTAATGTGTATCTCGTGAAGGAAGGAAATTGGTAGCTCAGAGCGACTCATCATTAACCAATGTCCAACAAAGTTCGGTTTCTCTGTTCGGACACACCGTCAAATTGATGTGTTCCGGGAAGAGTCCACATTGAAAGAATACTATACTCTTTCAAGTAATTGAGAAGCTTATTGCTCAAGTATTTTCCACTACGGTCCAACCGTAATGTCTTAATACTTTTGCCGATCTATTTTTATACTTCATGTCGAAACTCTTTGAATTTATCAAAAGTTTCCGATTTATGTTTCATAAGAAACACATAACCATAACGAGATGCAACATTAGTAAAGGTTACGAACTATTCATATCCACCTCTAGCCTAGCTAGACATGGGCCCACTTACGTCACTATGAACGAGAGCTAATAGATCGTGTGGCACTTCCATATTTACCAAAGTAAAAGGTATTTTAGGCATTTTCCCAATAAACTAGATTCGTAGAAATCATTTGAATTAGAATCAAATCCGTCCTAGTACCCACTCTTCGAAAGTGTAGATATACGAGTCTTGTTAATGTGTCCCAGAGAACAAAGCCATAAATAAGTCTCATTTGAAAATCAGTTTTCGTTAGTCTTCATGTCACTCAACCGATCGATGTGAGTATTCCGCAACTTCGTTGATTTGTATTCGCACTTATTTCATGCTTGTTTAATGATCTTGGGACCTTAGCAAACACCAACAGGAATACCAACTGACTACGTATGAGGAAGTGATACAAGGTATCGACTCCCTATTATGGCAAAGTGCCATGAATCCGAAATGGATTCCATGTATATCAACTTAGTTTGGATACTAGTTGTTGTACCACAAGGAATTTTGCCTATTGGTACAATATAAGTCTTCAAGGAAGACATACGTGGAAGGCAACATACCAATGTACTAAGCTAGGCTTGTAGCGAAAAGGTATCGTTATCAATATTGTGTCGATTACAACGAAACATTTTACCTGTTGCCACAGTAAATCCATTTGGATAATGCTTGCTGATGCTGCATGTTTCATTCATCATGAAATATGGCAGCTGTAATGCCAAAACCGCTTTCCTTAACGTAAACCTTTCAGAGGATGTTTATAACATCCTTTCGGTTTTGTCGTACCTAAACTAGCAAACAAGGTTTGCAGGTTATTCGATTCATGTTTGGATTGAAGCAAGCATTGAGTTTTTGGAATTATCGTTTTGAAGTAATCATAATGGTTTATGATTTAATTCAAAACGAAATGATTCTTGTGTATATAAGGAGGTTAGCACTGACAGTGGTTGTCCTATAAATAATGATAATATGTCATTTTTTGGAAATGATATTCCCATAATACAATCGGTGAAAGCTTGGATTTCGAGAAAATTCTCTATAGAATTCTTGGGAGAAACAACCTTTATTCTAGGAATAAAGATCTACTAGGATAGATTTAAAGTTGTTGACACTCTTCGAGAACTCGCACATTGAAAAAATGTACGTGACCTGGTGTCTCATACGCTTTGAGCATATGAATTCACAATCGGGCCAATCCAAGTGATAGTCATTGGATTGAAGTTAAGAACCTCTTTTAGTATCTTAGAGAACTAAGGATGTTGGCTTATACTATGGAGATGGATAACTTGAAGTGACTGGGATCATTGTAGCAAGTTTTGTAACCGATAAAAATGACTATAAGTCACAAACGGTACTATAAAGTTTGAATAACGGAACAGTGAGCTGGAAATATTCTAAGCAAGATACTATTACCGAATAAACAACAAATGCGGGTTATTGCTGCAGCTGAGGAAGCAATAGAAGCCATTTGGGTCGATAATAAATCTAATTAGATTAGATACAGATCTGTTAGCAGCTGTGCTAGGCTTCAGCACAGGCTAAAGAATTAATGGTCTCATCAACGATCCAGATATATACTTCGATATTCATTTGGTTCGTTCGGATCATACATCATGGCGATATGATGATCGAATAAATCACATCAGATGATAATCATACAAATCCGCTGAGGAAAGCCTTTTCTCAGCAGTTTGAGCCAACCGTATATAGTTCGGGTGTTAGACACTCGAGTGATTGGCTATAGGCCAAGTGGGAGATTGTTGGACAGTTATGACCCATAGCGTCACTATTTGTACAGATCATGGTGTTGTTGTACAAATTAACTATGCGACAAAAGAGATTGCTCTCTTATCATTTGTCATTAGATCACCATGATGTATAAATGATAGGAGGTCTTTATGATTTATTCCTGGATTGAGAATAATATGAGACAATATCAGTCCACGAAGGATAAATCATTAAATATCCATAGTCAGAGTATTATCGAGATTGGACATCGATAAATGCGTAAAAGACTAGTATTACACTTGTGCGCGTTGTGAGGGCATAACATCATAGTTCTCATATATTTGGGTATAGGATACTTATGCAAGTGTAATAGGAGGTTATTTTTTACCGATGGTATGGGAAACAGCTTCGCTCTGGATAGACCCCCTCGGAATTCCATTGATAGTATGACTATGTGTCTATGGAAGTCCGAAATCAGGGTAGGTGTATTTGGTCTTAACTTGAGACTTGCACCGCTAATACTTGCGCAATCAATATACTTTGGTTTTGGTCGTCCAGGGCTTTAACAGGTTCTGTGTACGCCTCTGCTGGGTATATTGAGAATCGTAGTGTGTTGGGTGTGATGTCAAGACGGAAGTATCACTCCAGTCATATAGAGATAATGATCGCGCAGGGATACATAACTGGTTCTTTAAAGGGTTGCAACCATCGGATAATATGACTTGGTCATGATTATCCGATAATAAAGAGACTAATTGCTTGTGATCCGATATATGCTTCGTACGGGGCAGACACTGTACCATCCCCAGGCCTTGCATGTGATCATCCAATACTGGATCGAAATACGCAATACTACGTATTCAACACCTGATATAGATCGCTTATTTCTGTAAGCATATTTCTGGAGAATTGGGTAGGCATGGCGCTTTGCTAGAAGCCAACCCTGTCTTGTAAATCGGTACAAACGTAGTATTAGGTACTTACGTGTTCGGATAGTCCGATGACCGTATTTACTGCCAACATATCCGGGGATCTCATGGGTCGCTTCCCGAAGATTCACCGATGACGTATGACTCGCACTTTATTAATCTAGGATTAACTAGATGAGAGAGAAAATTAATCTAGGATTAATTGCGGAGATATTTTATCTGGGATAAGATATCATATAAAGAGAGAGAACGATTAAATTGGAATTAATCGATAAAATAATATATTCAATATATTATACGAAATTGGATTTCGACGCGAAATTGAAATTAGATTTTAATTCGGGCGAACGAGTTAATTTAGAATTAATTCGTTAGCGACATGAATAGGGATTTCGCTAGGCATAATCATTTAATTACGTCGCAACGGAAAATTCGTTAATTTGGAATTAGCAAACACGAGCCCGAGATTGTTTGCGAGCTCATTCGCATTTCAAATTCGAGTGCGGCACGCAAGTCACATCAAGCGTCAAATCGCTAGTCGCATCAAGCGTCAAATCATTAGTCATTTTGAGTGATGTGACTACTTGTCACTTGATTGATTGAATGATGTGACTTGATGGAGGTGGTTGGCAAAACTTTAATGCCATTTGATTTTTGGAAAAAGAAAATGGTAAATCAATTTTAGAAATTGAAAAGTGTATTTGATACACCTTTTCTAACCAACCAACACAACTCTCTCACTCTCCTCTCTTCTCTCCTCTAACGCCCACGGTGGGCATTTCTTCTTCTGTTTTTTCTAGGCAAAAACCGAGAATGAAGGGAAGCAAAGTGTGATGTTTTTGTGGCAAAAACATCAAGAGCTAGCACTCAAAGAGACATGCGAAGGTGATAGAGAAACCCACCCGTGAGCTTGGGATTTCATTCACAAAGCTTGGAGCTTTCATGGAGGATCAAAGCCGCAAATGGAGAGCCAAAACTGCAGCTCACTGGCGTGACTTGGAGAGGGTAGAAAAACGATTTTTGTTGTCCACCGCATCGCTCAACCGCTCGATGTAAGTATTCCGCAACTTCCTCGATTGTATTCACATGTGTTTTATGCTTGATTATTCGATCCTCGGGACCGTAGAACACCAACAATGAGATCCATGGATATGTTGGCAGTAAATATGATCATCGGAGAATCCGAATACGTGCGTACCCCATACTACATTTTTACCGATTTACAAGACATGCTTGGCTTCTAGCAAAGCACCGTGCCTACCCAATTCTCCAGAAATATTCTTTTAAGGAATATGTAATCTATGTCAGGCATAGTATACGTAGTATTGCGTATTACGATCCAATATTGATATCACATGGTAGACATAGGGCTGGAATTGTGTCTGCCCCATACGAAGCATATATCGGATCTCTGGTAACTAGTCTCTATAATCGGATAATCATGACCTAGTCATATTATCTCGATGATTGCAGTACTAAAGAGTACTTGTTCCGTATCCTACGTGATCATCATATCCATATGACTGGAGTGATACTTCCATCTTGACATCACACCCAATACACTACGATTATCAGTATACCCAGAAGAGGCATACACAGAACCTGTTAAAGCCCCGGAAGACCAAAACCAAAGTATATTGATTGTCGCAAGTATTAGCGATGCAAGTCTCAGGTTAAGACCAAATACACCTACCCTGATTCGGATTCCCATAGACACATAGTCATACTACCAATGGGATTCCGAGGGGTCTATCCAGAACGAAGCTGTTTCCGTACCATCGGTAAACAGAACCTCCTATTACACTTGCATGAGTATCCAATACCCAAATATATGATAACTATGTCGTTACGCTTCCATAACACGCACAAGTGTAATACTAGTATATTCCGCATTATCGATGTCCAGTCTCGATAATACTACGACTAGGGATATTTAATGATTAAACCTTAGTGGATTAATATTGTTTCATATCTTATTAATCCGGTACTAATCATATGGACTTTTATCATTTATGTATATCGGTAATCCAATTACAAATGATAAAAGAGCAATTTCTTTTGTCACATAGTTAATTTGTACAATAACGCCATGTTATGTACAAATAGTGATGTTATGGGTCATAATTGTCCAACAATCTCCCACTTGGCCTATAGCTAATCACTCAAGTGTCCTACACCTGAACTATATACGGGTCGCTCAAACTTCTACTGAGAAACAGCTTTCGTCAGCGGATTTGCAATGTTATCCTTTGGTGTGTTTTATTCGATCATCACATCGCCACGATGTATGATCCGAACAATCAGTTGAAACCATTTGAAGTACATACTTGGATCGTTGATGAGACCATTAATTCTTTAGCCTGTGCTGTAGCCTAGCTCAGCTGCTAACAGAACTACTCCTAATCTAATTGGGAATTTTATAGATCTAAAATTACTTCTTTTGCTGCCTCAGCTGTATCAATATTGCGCTTTTGTTGTTTATTCGGCAACAATATCTTGCTTGGAAGATTTCCAGCTCAACGTTCCGTTATTCAAACTATATAGTACCCTAATATTCCTAGAATAAAGGTTGCATCTCCCAAGTATTCCATGGAGAATTTTAATGAAAGCCAAGCTTTCACCGATTGTATTATGGAAATGTCATTTCCAAGAAATGATATGTCATCAATATATAGGACAATCATTGTCAGTGCGCTCCCACTAACCTTCTTATATACACAAGAATTATATTCATTTTTGAATTAAATCATATACCATTATGATCTTATCAAAACGTTAGTTATAAGAACGCAATGCTTGCTTCAATCCATAAATGGATTGAATTAACTTGCAAACCTTGTTTGCTTGTTTTGGTGCGACAAAACCGTTAGGATGTTTATAAACATCCTCCAAAAGGTTTCCGTTAAAGGAAAGCAGTTTTGATGTTCAGCTGCCATATTTCATAAATCAAATACGCAGCATTAGCAAGCATTATGCTAATGGATTTAACCATGGCAACGGGTAAAAGTTTTTGTCGTAATCGTCACTATGTTGATGACGATACCTTTTCTGTACAAGCCTAGCTGTGTACATTTGTATGTTGCCATCCATGTATGTCTTCCTTGAAGACTCATATAGTACCAATAGGCACAATGCCTTCCGGTACAACAACCAGTGTCCAAACTTGGTTGGTATACATGGAATCCATTTCGGACTTCATGGCATTTTGCCATGAATATGGAGTCGATACCTTGTATCACATCCTCATACCTAGCCGGTTCGTCTTCTTCAATAAGATTGACATCTTCATGAGGTGAGATCAGAAACCCATACCTCTCATGTTGTTTTCTGACTCTCTCCGACTTACGATGTTCTTGTGTATTCGAAGTTTGTGGTACAATTTCATCCTTGATGAACTGTTTGTGTTCCGTTAAGGAATCGGTGTCTGGAACAGTATTACTCTGATTTTCATCGAGTTTTACTTTCCTTCCACTTACCACTGCATATAGGTATTCCTCTTAGGACAACCACATGGAGAGCAACAATTACATTGTTCTCTTGTGAGTTGTATAAGTACTATACTTTGGTTTCCTTAGGATAACCTACAAATAGGCACTTATCCGATTTGGGTTCTAGTTTGGTATCATCCAAACATATCCCCATCATTCCCAAATCTTCAAGAATGAGAAAATCCGGTTTCTTTCCTGTTCATATATAATATGAAGTCTGTCTAACAGATTATCATGGAACCTTATTCAAAATAAGTATTGCACTGTTTAATGTGTATCTCGTGAAGGAAATTGGTAGCTCAGAGCGACTCATCATTAACCTAACTATGTCCAACAAAGTTCGGTTTCTCTGTTCGGACACACCGTCAAATTGATGTGTTCCGGGAAGAGTCCACATTGAAAGAATACTATACTCTTTCAAGTAATTGAGAAGCTTATTGCTCAAGTATTTTCCACTACGGTCCAACCGTAATGTCTTAATACTTTTGCCGATCTATTTTTATACTTCATGTCGAAACTCTTTGAATTTATCAAAAGTTTCCGATTTATGTTTCATAAGAAACACATAACCATAACGAGATGCAACATTAGTAAAGGTTACGAAGTATTCATATCCACCTCTAGCCTAGCTAGACATGGGCCCACTTACGTCACTATGAACGAGGGCTAATAGATCGGTGGCACTTACATTTTTACCAAGTAAAAGGTATTTTAGGCACTTTTCCCAATAAACTAGATTCGTAGAAATCATTTGAATTAGAATCAAATCCGTCCTAGTACCCACTCTTCGAAAGTGTAGATATACGAGTCTTGTTAATGTGTCCCAGAGAACAATGCCATAAATAAGTCTCATCTGATTAATTCAGTTTGAGCTATTTGTTTGTCATGCTATATGTATTAGATTAATTTATATTCTAAATATAAATACTGTTATTCACATATAATGTGTTTATCTCGATATCATCTTTATAAATAAAAACACTTATGTTCTAGAATATAAAGGTATACTCGTAACGAGTTATACTAGATATAGAGATAATGTTCTAGTCAAACTAGGTACATTATAACAGTTTCCTAATTTAAGTACATGCCCCAAGGGCAGTTCCAAAACTTAGGTTTCTACGGTCAAAACATCGACTCTCGTCCCGTTTCCGACTCGCAGGTCGATCTCAACAGAAGCCAGTCTCCTGCTAATCAGCAGATTCTGCACATCAGTATATATTTATGTACCACATTTAGTATCAAAAATCCAATTTTGAAACTAATAGTGAACATGTTTATGACAAACATACTTGAAGCCGGAGCCTTGCCCCGCCATCGGGGAAGTATGACTAGGTCATGACTTTCCGATCATAAAGAGACTAGTTGCTAGTGATCTGATATATGCTTCGTACGGGCCAGACACAACTCGAGCCCCAGGCCTTGCATGTGACATCCGATACTGGATCGTAATACGCAATACTACGTATACTACGCCTGACAAAGATCATATATTCCATAGCAGAATATTTCTGGAGAATTGGGTAGGCACGGTGCTTTGCTAGAAGCCAACCGTGTCTTGTAAATCGGTAAGTACGTGGTACCGGGTACGCACGTGTTCAGATATTCCGATGACCGTATTTACTGCCAACATATCCAGGGATCTCTTGGGTCGCATCCCAAAGATTCACCGATGATGTTTGACTCGAACAATATTAATCTGGGATTAATTAAAAGAGAGAATATTAATCTAGGATTAATAAAGAGAAAAAAATTAATCTGGGATTAATTATGGCAAGAATTAATCTGAGATTAATTATGAGAGAAAGAATTAATCTGGGATTAATTGCGTCGAGAATTTATCTGGGATTAAATTCGTCGAGAGGAGAGAACGCGATTAATTTGGAATTAATCGGTAAAATAAATTTAATAGTTAAATTAGATTTTACTATTTAATTTATTTAATTGGGCTAAATAATATATTAGATATATTAATTGAAATTGGATTTCAACATGAAATTAAATTGGATTTTAATTTTAGCGAACGGATTAATTTGGAATTAATTCGAGAGCGATTTTCGTAATAATTTTACTGGGTATTATTATTTAATTAAATTGGATTTAATTATATCGCGACAGAAAATTCGTTTAATCGGATTAAACGAATACGAGCCCGAAGTGTGTTGAGCAAGCCCACTTGAATTTTGAATTTAAAGTGGAGCCCACTTTATTTACATCATTAGTCATTTTGGTGATTGACATGAGTGATGGGTTTTGGTGGAATCTTGTGATACACTCATTAATTTTGGAAATTAATTCTTTTCTCTCTCCCCTGGTATATGGCCGAATTGGCCTTCACTCTTGGCCGAATTGGCCTTAAATGGTTTAGGCCGAATGGCCTTATAATCCTTTCGGCCGAATGGCCTTTAGTTCAGCTAGGCCGAATGGCCACTTTATTTTGGCCGAAAAAAGGGCAAAAGCCAATTTTGGCTTCTCTGACTTCATTTATTACCTTGGTACTTTCTCTCTGACTTCACTTTTTCAAAGTGTGGCCTAAAGATATTAAAGAAAAAATTGCCTTTGACTTTTCAATTGAAGAATGTCTTTAAAAGAAGAAACAATCGGCCACTGCCTCTGATTCATTTTTTTTGGCAAAAGAAAATAGTTCTCTTTAGAAGAGCAAAACTGGCTTCTGTCTTCATTTTGAATTGGGCGAGAAGCAATTCTTTGGCCGAGAAGCAATTAGCCTCTGTTTTGGAAACAAAGGCTAAAGCAAATGGCCGATTGCTACCCCTCTCTCTCTCGGGCAAATTTGTTTCTCCTAGGGAGATAAAATTTGTTCCATTTGTTCTTGCTAGCACATAAGGGAGTCAAAAGATGGTGATAGAGATACTCACCCATGAGTTTGGAACCACAAGAAGGATTTGGAAGCTTCAACATCCATGAAAAGTTTTGAAAGTCAAAGTCGATCAATGTAAGTTTATTCTGCAAACTTCTTGATTTATTCACACACGAATCACGCTTAGAGATCCCGTGGTATGTTTAGGACACTAACAGGTAGATCTTCTAAGATCAATTGGATCCCATCCAATTCCTAGATTCAGTAGGTGGACATCCAAGTCCGAAACATATATCCAATATATGCCAATATATCCAACATATATCCAATATATATATCCAAACATATATCCTAACATTTTCCTCTGAATCAACTAAGCATTGGCTTTGACACAAAAAGCTTAATGATTCTAGTTAAGCGGGACCCATTGACTTTGGAAAGCTTCGTAATCGATGGACAAATGTCTGCGATGGACAAATGTCTTGACTTTGGAAAGCTTCATGATTCAAACACATCTGCGATGGACAAATGTCTTGACTTTGGCCAACAAACCAGTGCCAATCTTGGATCTTGAGAATGAATCATTCAATGGAAGGAAAATGCTTAATATTTGTTGAGGGTTTTTCGCGTAATTGGCAACCAATGAATTATCTTTGATTAGGTCTCATCATACACCCTTAAGCATGCATTCTAAAAGCATAATAAGGCGCGGTAAATAAATTAATAATGATATGCGGATAGATATCACAAATTATTCCTAGAACAAATCACTCCATTTCCTCTCCCCGGCTAGCACTATTCTAATTTCTACCCAATTACATAATACTTCTAAAGAAACCTCATTTACATTGAGGGGAATAGGTGAGAAGAGAATTACAAAGAATCGAGAGATAAAGGCTGGACACGCAGGTCCAATTTAATAAATTCTAAATTTATTACAATAATTTCCAAAATTTCCCTCACCCATCTAATATCCATCTGATATACATTATTCATACATCACATCCATGTATTCACACAAAGCATGTTATCAATCAATCTAATCCAATTAATTAATCTTTAATTAATGACCATCAAATGTTCAAACAACGATTTGATTTGAACGAGTCCAACTCGTTTAAGAATAAGTACTCAAAGTACGAATTCTTGAATTATATCAAACTACAATATTAAATCCAATTTAATTTGTATTCAATACTAATTCTTTATTTAATTCCAAATTAAATAATTACACTTTTGATGTGCCTATATGACTTAGATTCCAAATCTAATCTTAATGGGTCTCAAAGCCCAATTAACATCCAATGTCAATTTAATTAAAGTCCAATGAGCTTTTAATTAATTCATAAGGCATGGACTTTGGCAACCAAAGCCCAATAAGGAATCACCATTTGCCACAAAATTAATTTTGGCCCATTAGGCCCAATTAATTATTTAAAGGCCCATTTATCATATTTGGACTTTATGGAAATGGTTTTAGGCCCAATTGGATCCAACCAATTATCCTAAACCAAACTTGGCACAACCAAACCCATTAAGCCCAAATACAATATTTTTAGCCCAATTTCAAATTAAGCCTAATTAATTTAATCACAATATTCCAAATATCACAATTATTTAATTAAAGTGTATTAGCCATAATTAATTAGTTAAATTAATATTTCCAAAACACCAATTACACTAATTAACCATGCTTTAATTAATCAACTTATGTCCAACACAAATTGAAGCAAAATCAATCCCAACATGCTTACAAGGCTCACGACAATTT
The DNA here is from genome assembly GCA_019454045.1 of Zanthoxylum bungeanum. Taxonomy (NCBI): domain Eukaryota; kingdom Viridiplantae; phylum Streptophyta; class Magnoliopsida; order Sapindales; family Rutaceae; genus Zanthoxylum; species Zanthoxylum bungeanum. The sequence goes on from SKCR01034582.1 coordinate 146,020, forward strand.
AGGAATTTTTATGTCTGATTTTGATCAATCCAATTAAATCACAAATCAATATATCCAAACATTTTAAACACATCCAATGGCTTAAAATCAAAAATCACCAAAAGCATAGGGTTCCTTTCAAATTCAGCCAAGCCCAATGATTTGGGGAAAATTAATCCAATTAATTTTTCATAAAATTGATCATGCATAACTCTAAGTTATCATTTTCTAAGCATACTCAAACAAACAATTTTATCAAATCATGCTCAAATCAAAAATACCCAAATTCAAGATTAAGAATCCTAAAATATTTCATGCTTAATTTAAGCTCTGATACCATTGTTGGGTTCTCTAAGAACAATAACCAAGATCTTTAAGCATAAAACATGTGAATACGCAAAGTAAAGTAGCGGAAAATACTCACTTTGATCGGCTAAGAGGATGTAGAAGATAACAAAAAATTCCAACCTTTGAAGTTTGCTCCAAGCTCTCCTTTGATGTATGTTGAGCTTCCAAGCTTTGGTGAATGAATTCCAAACTCATGAGAGTAGTTTCCCTATCACCTTTGTATGATTCTTTGTGTGCTAGCAATGGAAAAGTTTTGCAACAAAATCTTCATATTTCTTCCTTGTGGTTCTCAGCCAAGCCAAGAAGAAGAGGGGAAAGAGCATTTTCGATTTTTGGCAAAAAAAAAGAGAATGAGCGTTTTGTTTCTAAAATAAAAATTACACAAATACAACTTGTCCAAAAAGATGTATATCCTTTTTCCAAAAGGATAAAATTTGGAGGGAAAAATGCATTTAATGCATTCAACCACCTCCATCACCATAAAGTGACTAGATGTCCATCACCTAAAGTTGACAAGACTTCCATCACTAAAGTAGACAATTGATGTGACTTGATGTGGGCCCCACTTGATTCAAAATCCGAGTGGGCCCGCAAACACATCCGGGGCTCGGGTTCGTCAATTCTGAATTAACAAATTTTTCGTCGCGACTTAATTAAATCAAATTTAATTAAATAATAATGCCCCGCAAAATTATTACGAAAGTCGCTCGCGAATTAATTCTAAATTAATTTGTTCGCCCTAATTAAAATCCAATTTTAATTCCGTTATGAAATCTAATTTCATTTTAATATATTGAATATATTATTTAATCGATTAATTCCAAATTAATTGTTCGCTCTCTTCTAATAGAATTTTATACCATATAAAATCTTTCCGCAATTAATCATAGATTAATTTTCTCTCTCTTCTAATTAATCCCAGATTAATTATATTCGAGTCATACGTCATCGGTAAATCTTCGGGAAGCGACCCATGAGATCCCTGGATATGTTTACAGTAAATACGGTCATCGGAGTATCCGAATACGTGCGTACCCCGTACCATATTTTTACCGATTTACAAGACATGGTTGGCTTCTAGCAAAGCACCGTGCCTACCCAATTCTCCAGAAATATTCTTTTAAGGAATATGTAATCTATGTCAGACGTAGTATACGTAGTATTGCGTATTACGATAGAGTATCGATATCACATGCTAGGCCTTGGGCTGGAATTGTGTCTGCCCCGTACGAAGCATATATCAGATCTCTGGTAACTAGTCTCTATAATCGGATAATAATGACCTAGTCATATTATCCCGATGACTGCAGTACTAAAGAGTACTAGTCCCGTATCCTACGTGATCATCATATCCATATGATTGGAGTGATACTTCCATCTTGACATCACACCCAATACACTACGATTCTCAGTATACCCAGAAGGGGCGTACATAGAACCTGTTAAAGCCTCATACGATAAAAACCAAAGTATATTGATTGTCGCAAGTATTAGCGATGCAAGTCTCAGGTTAAGACCAAATACATCTACCCTGATTCGGATTCCCATAGACACATAGTCATACTACCAATGGGATTCCGAAGGGTCTATCCAGAGCGAAGCTGTTTCCTTACCATCGGTAAACAGAACCTCCTATTACACTTGCATGAGTATCCAATATGCAAATATATGAAAATTATGATGTTACGCTTCCATAACACGCACAAGTGTAATACTAGTATATTCCGCATTATCGATGTCCAGTTTCGATAATACTACGACTATGGATATTTAATGATTAAACCTTAGTGGATTAATATTGTCTCATATCTTATTAATCTGGTACTAATCATATGGACTTTTATCATTTATGTATATCGGTAATCCAATTACAAATGATAAAAGAGCAATTTCCTTTGTCACATAGTTAATTTGTAAAACAACGCCATGTTCTGTACAAATAGTGATGTTATATGTCATAATTGTCCAACACCCCCTGCTAGGGTGAAAGGTAAAACTTTTATTACTGCTATTTAGATTAATCTCCCTTAATTATAATATATTTACTATTTAAAATTTGACTTAACAAGGATACCGCTATATTGGTCGGTTGGTAATCAATTATAAACTGGTTTTAACCTGACTAAGCATGGATACCGTCTGGTTGGTCGGTTGGTAATTACCGCCTATATAACTGGTTTATGGTAAAATTGTGATACCGCCTTTATGGTCGGTTGGACTTAATCTGCCTTAATCAGGATACCGCCTATATGGCTGGTTGGTAATATCACAAAAGTTAATATATTATATTAAGTGAGATATTTAAAATACTAGTGCTAAAAGTAGATCCTCTAGCCCTAACATTTTCTTTTATTGTAATTTTCTTTATTTACTTTTTAGCATTTTACTTTATGTCTTTTATTTTATTTAAGTTTATACTAGCCCTAGTTATGTGTCGTAACTAAGTTAGTTATCTGGGATGTGATGAATTCCAATATCACCGGTTTATAAGGGGTTATTTTATAGTTTGGGTAATATAAAGGTTTATTTATTAAGTCTTAAGCTTAATGCTTCTTGTTAACTGCCCATTAATAAGTTTGATCTGGTAAACTTAAAATGAACTTGGAAAAGAGATTTTAGGTTTAAGACCATAGACTCAATAGCCCATGATCTTCATTGAGGATAGATAACCATTTAATAGATTTCCTTACAGGATAGGAATATACCTGTCGGGCACGGGTAGCCATAATTGGAACTTAATCTTAATGAATTGAGATAATTTGGTTGACATAGACATATGGTTCAATTGGGTTATACTGGGTATTTGCATCTAACCATCGACATAGGCTTTTGCATAATTTCGTGTTCCAGGTTAGTAAACCGATATATTACACAAACGTAAAAATAACCACTTCATTTTTAAAAATATATTGGAAGAAATCACAACCCTGAATAGTTTTTTAAATTTGAATTTTCCTCAACCTACTTTCGCGCAATTGTATTTACTTATTTTTAAGTTTAAAGTCATCACCCAGTCAATCAATCAATCTGTTAGATAATAGTAATCATTTGGCCTCATAAAAATTAATAGCTTAGGTTTCAAGTCCTCGTGGGATCGATACTTTTTATACTACTTGAACGATACGTGCGCTTGCGTTATACCCGTGTGATTTCGCACCGGTCAAGTTTTTGGCGCCGTTGCCGGGGACTTATTTATCTTTCACTATTAGTTTTGGGGTTAGATACTTTACTTGTATCTAATTTCTTTTTACTTATTGTTTTTGTTTTCACTTGTTTCAGGTTCTCAGACACTACATAAGACGAACCAGAAGCTTTAAACTCCGACCGTTTGACCCAGAGATTGAAAGAACCATCAGACAGTTGAGAAGGGAAAGGCATGAAGGCCAAGAAGCTTTAGTCAATATGGAACCTGAACCTTTAGAAGTTGCACCACTAATACCCATTCGAGACAGAACCATTCCGGTCGTTGACGGCTTCATTTCCTGTATTGTACTCTCTCATTTACCAGTAAATGCTTGTGACATCAAAATATGCATTCAGATGATTCAACAGTCAGTTCAGTTTGGGGGGAATGCAACTGAAGATCCTAATACCCACTTCAGCAACTTCCTGGAAGTTTACGGCACTTTCAATTACAACCGAGGAGCTGGAGAAGCAATGAGACTGCGAGTTTTTCCATATTCCTTGATAGACAGAGCAAAAGTTTGGCTACATTCACTACCAGCTGGTTCCATTACAACTCGGAACACTCTAGCCACCAAATTCCTTGCAAAGTATTTTCCACCAGCCAGAACAGCAAAACTGAGGAATGACATCACATCATTTGTACAACTTGACTCGGAAACGCTCTACGAAGCTTAGGAAAGATACAAAGATTTGCTCCGGAAATATCCTCACCATGAGAATACAAAATGGCTTCAAGTCCAAACCTTCTATAATGGACTTTCTGGACCGATGAGAACCACAATTAATGCTGCTGCTCGAGGAGCTTTGATGGAAAAAGGAGAAGATCAAGCCTGAGACTTAATTGAAGAAATGGCTAACAAAAATTCCTTGTGGCCAACAGAAAGGAGCATGATTCAAAGAATTGCTGGAATTTATGAAGTTGGAGCCAATACAACAGTCAACGCCAAGCTGGATCAGATATGAAAATTCATGGAGACTCTCGGCATGCAAGGCAACACTGGATCCACAAGTTCACCATATGGAGGAGCACCAGAACCAAACCAACTTGAAGAGACGGTGAATTATGTCAACAATTTCAACAGACAGGGGAACAATCCATATTCCAACACCTACAACCCAGGGTGGAGGAATCATCCCAATTTCTCATGGAGCAACAATTCAGGGCAAAAGAACTATCCACCACCTGGATTACAACAACAGAACAAATGCCAGGAGCATGCAAATGAACCAGGAATAGCAGAAGTGCTGACTCAGTTAAAAAAATATGATGCTATGTGACCGACGTAATCACACGCGTATAATGCAAGCATACATATCGTTCAAGTAGTATAAAAAGTATCGATCCCACGAGGACTTAATACCTAGCTATTAATTTTATGAGGCCAAATGATTACTAGTATCTAACAGATTGGTTGATTGACTGGGTGGTGACTTTAAACTTAAAAACAAGTAAATAAAATTACGCAAAAATAGGTTGAGGAAAATTCAAATTTATAAAACTATCCAGGGTTGTGAATTCTTCCAATATCTTTTAAAAGATGAAGTGGTTATTTCACGTTTGTACAATATATTGGTTTATTAACCTCGAACACGAAAAATATGTAAAAGCCTTTTCCGATGGTCAGATACAAATACCCAATGTAACCCAATTAATCATATTCCAATGTCAACCAAGTTACCTGAATTCATTAAGATTAAGTTCCAATTATGGTTACCCCCGCCCGACATATATATTCCTATCCTGTAAGGAAATCTATTAAAGGGTTATCTATCCTCAATGAAGATCATGGGTGTAGACAACAGAACTTGACGATGCTGTTCTAGGCTCGCGGCCTAGTTGGGAGTACGAAATAACATGGAGTCGCCACCCGGTGTGAACCGGGACAAAGATTTAAGGCCGCACTCACCCCTCGCAAGGGAAGACCTCAAACCGTTGGGTTCAGAATGGTCCCTTACTTATGTCACTTGTGATGATATGATTTATGCAATAAACTAACCGAATCTATTCAACATTCATGCTCAAGGGTAATCTACGCCAAGTATGCATTCATCAAAATAACTCCTAATCTAACTTTGCATGCTCGAAAATAAGTCTTAAACGGGAACACGCAATATCACACAATGAGCATGTTGAGCCATTAAACCGAAATAAACAAATAACTAATTAAACATTAACATAAACTAGACAAAACATCATGCATAAGGAATAAAGAAACAACATACCTAAATAACATAATCATGCTTTGAAAGTTAAATAATGAACTAAATTAAATCATGCTTTAAACAATAAATAAACAACCTATGAACCATAACATGCTCAAATACAAATTTGGATGAGACGAGATATGTGTATCTTTGAGCGGTACGCGGCGTTGTATCCCGAGTGCAGACCGCACTACCGTCCATTCGGAATCGGCTACGGAATTTACGTCCGGGTTTCCATCCAATATACCACAAAAAGGGAACACATATCCCGCTCATCCAACAATCACATCATGCTTCAAACGACTCTCATGCAATAATATTTTAAAATAAATAAAATAAAAGGAAAGAAGATAAGTGAAAAGGTGCCCTCAGGTCTAACCTCTTTTGTCGTTCCTCGAAAGCGCGTTACACGGCCGTCGGAAGGATTGATACTCCGCAACTTTTCTGGTTCACTAATCCAACGATTTTCCTCGCGGTTTCACTGCTCGGGTTGTTGTTTTCACTCCGTTTTTCTACTGTTTTAAGGGTATTTTCTGGTTACTGTTTCAGGTCTATTAGGCTACTGTTTTGAGGATTATTTGGACTGGTTTGGGGGCAGTTTTCGAAGGGTTTCGGGGGCAGTTTTCGTTACTATTTGTGGCAGGTTTTGGGGACTGATTTGGGCGTGCAGAGAGGGGTTTTATCCGGCATTTTGTGAGGCAATTCAGGGACAGTTTATGGTGTGTTATACGGCAGTTTGTGTGCAAGGGTTTTGCGGCAGTTTGGCTAGTGGCGTTTTGGTGCGTGAGGGGGTTCTTGATGTAAAAGGGGCGTGAGAGTGTGTGGTTTCAAGGAGGCTGTGTGGCTTGTGAACGTGGCTGAAGGTGCAGGTCAGTGAGGGCGAGCTGTACGTAAGGCTTGTAGGCGTGATGGGCAAATTGGGTTGGCTTCTACTTGGCTTTTTATTTGTTGTTCACGCGTTGACTATAAGGCTTTGTTGCTACGTGGGGGGAGGCCATACGTGATCTGCTTGGAGTGTGAGTGAGGGATTTTTGTGAAAGGTGGCGTGAAGGTTGGCAATTGGTGGCTTACGTGAATTGATGGCTGAACGTGGGCAGTGTTTATCGAGTGGGGGCAGGTGGATATTGTTGAAGGCTAGGGTTAATGTACGTGTTTGTTTGTGTTTTTCTGCCAGAGGTTTGAATGTGTGGAGAGGGGTTATTTTTATAGGCCAAGGGAGGGGATTTACCTTGTTGGGGAAGGAATAGGATTTGTGTATTAATTGAGGATATCTTTTAATTTAGTATGTGATAAGGAAAATCTTTTAATTAAGGGAAGTGATTTGATTTATTCTTTTTAGTTAAGGATATGATTTATTTAAATTGGTAGGTGATTTAATTAAAATAGGAATGTGATTTATGTATTTTAGGAAAGGGATTTAATTTAATTTAGGAAGGTGATTTAATTTGTGAAATGTGTTTTAATTTAATTTAATTTTGTTTTAATTATTTAATTTGTGAGATGTGTTTTAAATGTTTTAATTATTTTTTGGATAAGATTTAATTGGTTTGGTGTATTTTAAAACAGAGGTCCAATAAGCGAACCCGAAACGAAACAAGCGAATTAAATATGACAAAATACTAATTTCCAACTTTACCCTTCCAACGTCCGTTTCCCGCGGCTTTCACAACTAAAGAGGTAGTGTCTCCATACGAGACTCATCATCGGGCTGATATGCAAAAATGCAATGCCTACAGTCGCCCCCACTTTGATGAGACTTGTGCAGTGTGTGACAATGACAATCCTATCAAAGTACGTGTAATGCATTTTTACTTACCTGGCTCGCCAGCTGTCACCTGGTCTGCCTGCTACTTTGAACTGAGTTGATATGGTGGTGAGGTGCCTCGACCCCTGGGCTTTGTTCCCGAACCACCGAATGTGAACTGTGTTGATGATGCAGTGGGCCCTCGACCCTGGGACGCATCCCGGAACTGCAATTGATGTGTGGGCCCTCGACCCTGGGACACATCTTAAAAGTGATGATGAATGAATTCTTGGCTTGCCAGCTGCCATCTGACTTGCCTGCTGTTTTGAACTGAATTGATATGATGGCAAGGTGTCTCGACCTCTGGGCTTTGTTCCCGAACCACCGAATATGAACTATGATGATGATGCAGTGGGCCCTCGACCTTGGGACGCATCCCGGAACTACAACCGAAAACGGGGACACCTCGACCCTGGGCACGCATCTCGACCCAATACCATTGACAATAGGGACCTCGCCCTGAATATGATGATGTAGTGGGCACCTCGACCCTGGGTACGTATCTCGACCCGGAACTACAAACGACAACGGGGGCACGCATCTCGACCCAATACCGCTGACAATAGGGACCTCGCCCTGAATATGATGATGTAGTGGGCACCTCGACCCTGGGTACGCATCTCGACCCGGAACTACAAACGACAATGGGGGCACGCATCTCGACCCTAGGCACGCATCTCGACCCAATACCGCTGACAATAGAACCTCGCCCTGAATATGATGATGTAGTGGGCACCTCGACCCTGGGTACGCATCTCGACCCGGAACTACAAACGACAACGGGAGCAGGCATCTCGACCCAATACCGCTGATAATAGGGACCTCGCCCTGAATATGATGATGTAGTAGGCACCTCGACCCTGGGTACGCATCTCGACCCGGAACTACAAACGACAACGGGGGCACGCATCTCGACCCTGGGCACGCATCTCGACCCAATACCGATGACAATAGGGACCTCACTCTGAATATGATGATGTAGTAGGCACCTCGACCCTGGGTACGCATCTCGACCCGAAACTACAAACGACAACGGGGGCACGCATCTCGACCCTGGGCACGCATCTCAACCCAATACCACTGACAATAGGGACCTCACCCTGAATATGATGATGTAGTAGGCACCTCGACCCTGGGTACGCATATCGACCCGGAACTACAAACGACAACGGGGGCACGCATCTCGACCCTGGGCACGCATCTCGACCCAATACAACTGACAATAGGGACCTCGCCCTGAATATGATGATGTAGTGGGCACCTCGACCCTGGGTACGCATCTCGACCCGGAACTACAAACGACAACGGGGGCACGCATCTCGACCCTGGGCACGCATCTCGACCCAATACCGCTAACAATAGGGACCTCACCCTGAATATGATGATGTAGTAGGCACCTCGACCCTGGGTACGCATATCGACCCGGAACTACAAACGACAACGGGGGCACGCATCTCGACCCTGGGCACGCATCTCGACCCAATACAGCTGACAATAGGGACCTCGCCCTGAATATGATGATGTAGTGGGCACCTCGACCCTGGGTACGCATCCCGACCCGGAACTACAAACGACAACGGGGGCATGCATCTCGACCCTGGGCACGCATCTCGACCCAATACCGCTGACAATAGGGACCTCGCCCTGAATATGATGATGGTCCATTTCCGAACCGTGCTCCATTTCCGGAGTGCCATTTTCGGCATGTTAAACCCCATTCTCGGAGTGTCATTCCCTGCGTGCCATTCTCGGCATGCTTATTCTCGAGCTGTCCATTCCCGGACTATATCTCCATTATCGGAGTGCCATTCTCGGTAGAATTGATCTGATGTGATGCGGGCCTCGCCCCCAGAATGCCATGCCCGACAGAAACTGATCTGATGCTATGTGGGCCTTCCCCCCAGAATGCCATACCCGGCAGAAACTGATCTGATGCTATGTGGGCCTCGCCCCCAAAATGCTATATCTGGCAGAACTGATCTGATGTAATGAGGGCCTCGCCCCCAGAATGCCATACCCGGCAATGCTGATACTGATGTAATGTGGGCCTCGCCCCCAGAATGCCATACCCGGCAAGACTGATACTGATGTAATGTGGGCCTCGCCCCCAGAATGCCATACCCCACAAGACTGATACTGATAAAGATGTGGGCCTCGCCCCCAGAGTGCCATACCCGGCAAGACTGATACTGATGCTAATACGGGCCTCGCCCCAAACTGATGCTGATGTGGGCCTCGCCCTAAACTGATGCTGATGTGGGCCTCGGCCTTGGGATTCATTCCAAATTCTGACGACATGGGCCTCGGCCCTGAGATTCATTCCAAATTCTGAAGACGTGCGCCTCGGCCCTGGGATTCATTCCAAATTCTGAAGACGTTGGCCTCGGCCCTGAGATTCATTCCCTGGATTCACTCCAAATTGTAACGACGTGGGCCTCGACCCTTGGATTCATTCTTGAAACTGATGATAATGTGGGCCTCGACCCTGGGATTCATTCCCGATGCTGCTGATAATGTGGGCCTCGACCCTGAGTTGATATTGATATGGGCCTCGCCCCAAACTGATTCTGATGTGGGCCTCGCCCCCAGGCTGAAAATGATGTGGGCCTTGCCCCAAAAATGATACTGATGTGGGCCTCGCCCCAAACTGATGTGGGCCTCGCCTCAAGCTGATACTGACGTGGGCCTCAACCCCTGGACTCATCCCCAAACGAATACTGATATGGGCCTCGACCCCAAACTGAAACTGATGTGGGCATCGCCCCCATACAGACACTGATGTGGGCCTCGCCCCCAGACTGATATGGGCCTCGCCCCAAACTGATACTAGTGTGGGCCTCGCCCCAAACTGATACTAGTGTGGGCCTCGCCCTAGGACTCATCCCCAAGCTGATACTGATATGGGCCTCAGCCCTGGGACTCATCCCCAAAACTACTACTCGTATGTTACTGATTCTGGTTGGCTTGTCTTTGCCGCTTTCTCTTTTTCTTCTTTGAAACCTGTGAAAAACAAAACAAACATAAAAAAGAATGCAAAATATGTTACGTGTATGCATGCATGCATGAATGAATTTCCTATTCCGTGAGGTTAGGTCTTCCACCAGTTCTCCAGGTGATTGCTCAGTCTTCTCTCTGGTCTCATGACTCAATATCTTGTTATATCCCTGATTCACGATGTGGTAGACTGGTTGCCCCCAGTCTTGGTTTAGCTTTCTGCTCTCCGCTGTTTGCACTTGGTCAAGATGAACCACATGGTGGGGCCTTCCATATCATCATAGTATATTACATGCTACGAAATAGTCCCAATAGTTATACATATCATTGTCCTCAAAGAAAGCTCAATAATGAAACCAGAGAACCTTAAAAACATTAGATGCAACTCAAATCCAAGTCTTTGAACAAATGATCTATGCCAGACTCAAAGTGTGTGTGTGCAAATGTTCTTTCACAACTTAATCCTTAGGTAACTAACTCGATGATTTCGTTTCAAAAATCGGGATCGATGGGTCAAACCAACCTAGATGTCTCAATTATGCATGCAGTTGCTTTTCTGTGCTCAATGTGGTATGGTTTTCTTTCTCTTTTGTCTTTTTCTTTTTTTTCTTTGCATTTTGAACTTCTTTTTTCTTTTCTTTTCTTTTTCTCTTTTTTTTTCTTTCTCTTTTTTTTCAACACACCCACCCTTTAAGGTAGCATTTCTCCTCATGGTGGTCCTAATACTTGCCCATGGGTAGCTTCACGCTTATCGGTTATAGGTGGTTCAATTCTTTTCTTTAGAGACTTTTCTTTCATTTTCAACCATACCACACATCATAACATAAGCAAATTAGGATAGACATCTAAGAAAACGGTCATTCACCGACCCACAATTTCATCAACTAGTCACTTTGCTAACTACTTAGGTTTTCATTGCTAAGAACCATAATCAAGTGCTTACGAGTCTAACATAGATCAATTACTCAAATTATCAGATAAAAGCACGTCAAAGGATTATCGTTTCTAAGATTTCACCCTAAAGCAAACGATTTCATCATTGGACTTATGCCTAACTAATAAGGACTTAAAAACAAACAACAATTTTTTTTTTGGGCCCACCATGGTCTTTCTATTCTTTCCGTAAGGTTTTCTATTTCTCGGCTTCCTTTTCTCGATATCCATGTTTGTTAAACTCTTCTTCGACAAGTCTTATTTTTCCTAACCCAACGGATATCTATGATGGCTTTTAAGACACAAGGGTTAACATGATGCATGTATGCATGAGATGCATAGGATGTATGAGACATAATATGCATGGGGTTATCAGAAGCATAAAGGGTGGCCCCAATAGGTCATACAACTATGGTTCACATGTGGGTTTACGGGAGTGTGGACAAAGGCTCTCGTTTGACGAAGGATTACCCATAACTAGAACTCCCCACTCAAGGGTTCAAGCGACCAAGTGAGTGCACCTTTTTTATACCTTACGGTACGTGCCAACGAGTTACGGTGTGTGACTAACTGTCAAATGGATTTCTCGTTGTAGATTCCCCAAAGGGAGGGTGGAGCGAGGTTCTCTTAAGTACCCAAGCCCTTTAGGCTCTTATCGCTTGGTGTCAGGAATAAACAACGAGTCCTCCAAACTAGTCTGTCACAACGAGCTACAAGTAATGATTATCTCGGTGTCTTCACAACTTTTCCTTATGAAAAGGTAGTGAGTGAAGGAAGACACCCAACCATTACCTAGCCTTAACAATGCTTTTGATTACACCTTTTTTAACTCACTATCGAAAAAGCACAAATCATAAACATCACAAGACATGATTTCGGGGCCGATTCAAAATATCCCTAGTGGAGTCGCCAGACTGTAGACAACAGAACTTGACGACGCTGTTCTAGGCTCGCGGCCTAGTTGGGAGTACGAAATAACATGGAGTCGCCACCCGGTGTGAACCGGGACAAAGATTTAAGGCCGCACTCACCCCTCGCAAGGGAAGACCTCAAACCGTTGGGTTCGGAATGGTCCCTTACTTATGTCACTTGTGATGATATGATTTGTGCAATAAACTAACCGAATATGTTCAACATTCATGCTCAAGGGTAATCTACGCCAAGTATGCATTCATCAAAATAACTCCTAATCTAAGTTTGCATGCTCGAAAATAAGTCTTTAAACGGGAACACGCAATATCACACAATGAGCATGTTGAGCCATTAAACCGAAATAAACAAATAACTAATTAAACATTAACATAAACTAGACAAAACATCATGCATAAGGAATAAAGAAACAACATACCTAAATAACATAATCATGCTTTGAAAGTTAAATAATGAACTAAATTAAATCATGCTTTAAACAATAAATAAACAACCTATGAACCATAACATGCTCAAATACAAATTTGGATGAGACGAGATATGTGTATCTTTGAGCGGTACGCGGCGTTGTATCCCGAGTGCAGACCGCACTACCGTCCATTCGGAATCGGCTATAGAATTTACGTCCGGGTTTCCATCCAATATACCACAAAATGGGAACACATATCTCGCTCATCCAACAATCACATCATGCTTCAAACGACTCTCATGCAATAATATTTTAAAATAAATAAAATAAAAGGAAAGAAGATAAGTAAAAAGGTGCCCTCAGGTCTAACCTCTTTTGTAGTTCCTCGAAAGTGCGTTACACGGCCGTCGGAAGGATTGATACTCCGCAACTTTTCTGGTTCACTAATCCAACGATTTTCCTCATGGTTTCACTGCTCGGGTTGTTGTTTTCACTCCGTTTCTCTGTTGTTTTCACTCCGTTTCTCTACTGTTTTAAGGGTATTTTCTGGTTACTGTTTCAGGTCTATTAGGCTACTGTTTTGAGGATTATTTGGACTAGTTTGGGGGCAGTTTTCGTTACTATTTGTGGCAGGTTTTGGGGACTGTTTTGGATATGCAGAGAGGGGTTTTATGCGACAGTTTGTGAGGCAATTCAGGGACAATTTATGGTGTGTTATACGGCAGTTTGTGCGCAAGGGTTTTGCGGCAGTTTGGCTAGTGGCGTTTTGGTGCGTGAGGGGGTTCTTGATGTAAAAGGGGCGTGAGAGTGTGTGGTTTCAAGGAGGCTGTGTGGCTTGTCAACGTGGCTGAAGGTGCAGGTCATTGAGGGCGAGCTGGGCGTAAGGCTTGTAGGCGTGATAGGCAAATTGGGTTGGCTGCGTCTTGGCTTTTTATTTGTTATTCACGCGTTGACTATAAGGCTTTGTTGCTACGTGGGGGGAGGCCAGGCGTGATCTGCTTGGAGTGTGAGTGAGGGCTTTTTGTGAAAGGTGGCGTGAAGGTTGGCAATTGGTGGCTTACGTGAATTGAGGGCTGAACGTGAGCAGTGTTTATCGAGTGGGGGCATGTGGCTATCGTTGAAGGCTAAGGTTAGTGTACGTGTTTGTTTGTGTTTTTCTGCCAGGGGTTTGAATGTGTGGAGAGGGGTTATTTTTATAGGACAAGGGAAGGGATTTACCTTGTTGGGGAAGGAATAAGATTTGTGTATTAATTGAGGATATCTTTTAATTTAGTATGTGATAAGGAAAATCTTTTAATTAAGTGAAGTGATTTGATTTATTCTTTTTAGTTAAGGATATGATTTATTTAAATTGGTAGGTGATTTAATTAAATTAGGAATGTGATTTATGTATTTTAGGAAAGGGATTTAATTTAATTTAGGAAGGTGATTTAATTTGTGAAATGTGTTTTAATTTAATTTAATTTTGTTTTAATTATTTAATTTGTGAGATGTGTTTTAAATGTTTTAATTATTTTTTGGATGAGATTTAATTGGTTTGGTGTGTTTTAAAACAGAGGTCCAATAAGCGAACCCGAAGTGAAACAAGCGAATTAAATCTGACAAAATACTAATTTCCAACTTTACCCTTCCAACGTCCGTTTCCCGCGGCTTTCACAACTAAAGAGGTAGTGTCTCCATACGAGACTCATCATCGGGCTGATATGCAAAAATGCAATGCCTACAGTGGGTTATTAAATCTAAGGTCTGAAACTTAAAATCTCTCTTCCAAGTTCATTTTAAGTTTACCAATTCAATCTTATTAATGGCCAGTTAACAAGAATCATTAAGACTAAGGCTCAATAAATAAACCTTTATATTACCCAAACCGTAAAATAACCCTTTATTAACCAGTGATATTGGAATTCATCACAACCCCAGATAACGAGCTTAGCTACGACACATATCTAAGGCTAATAAAAGCTTAAATTTAATTAAAGACATAAAGTAAATACTGGAAATTAAATAAAGTAAATGCTAGAAATAAAAAAATATAAAAGTATAATAAAAGAAAATGCTGGGGGGGTTAGATGATCCACTTTTTCATTTGTTTACCGATTAATTAACCAGACCATAAAGGCGGTAATTTCATTTGTCTCAATTAAATCCAACCGACCATATAGGCGGTAACAAGGTTATTACCTAAACCGACCATATAGGCGGAAACTACGTCTGAAATGAAAAATCGATCATATAGGCGGTAAATAAGGTTGTCACCTAAACCGGCCATATAGGCGGTAACTAATTAATCCAAATTTTAATTACAATAAGAGAGATTAATCTAATTCATTATATTAAAAGTCTTACCTTTTCACCCCAGCAAAATGAGGTTACCTGCTCATGCTGTAAAATAAAACTCACAAAATTTTATTAAATAAATAAAAAGAAAATACAAGAAAACTTAAATAATATACAAGAAACTTTTCTTTAGATTTTCATGGAGAAACTCCTCCAAAGAAAGCATGAAAAATTTACAAAGTTAAGCTTGGTATTTATAGGAAAATCTAAAGGCTTCCACCAATTTCTCCACCAATTGCTCCATCAATAGCTCCACCAAACATGGCATCAAACATGACACCAAACATTGCACCAAACATGGTACCAAACATGCAAGCATGTTTGGTAGAAGTTTGATGATTTTTACTTTTTTTATTTTATTAATTTTATTTTTTATTTTGAAAATGACTATAGTAATTACACAAAATACACTAGATTATTTATCAATTTCGGCCTTCCATACTTCAGAATTCGAAACTATTTAAATCTTCAAAGTTGTAGATCTTTGTGTCTTCTTTAATCTAGCACTTGAATCAGCTCAATCAGATATCGGATGAAAACGTATGGCCAAAATAGCAATCTTGCGAAAACTAGAATTTAGGACTGCAATTTGTGACGCGTATAGTAAATTTCCGTTTTCGCCATTTTTTTGCTCCGGATTTCATCGTTTTAGCCCCGAGTTGATTCCATTAAGTCCTAATACTTTATTTATCTATAAAATACATAAGAACACATCAAAAAGTTCATCAAACCCGAGAAACTAAACAAAATATTAGGTAAAAGGGGCGGTAAATATTGATATATTTTCCGCTCATCACTATGTTTCAGAGCCAATTTGCCTCTATTAAAGCACTGGAGAATCAAATTGGACAACTGGCCAATGCTCAGAGTTACAGACCGTCAGGTACCATTCCTAGCAACACAGAGCCAAATCCAAGAAACATGGGGATGGAGCAATGTCATGCCATCATTTTAAAAAGCGGTACTGAAATCAACAAAGATGTTGGAATCAAGGAAACAATTGAAGATGTTCCAAAAAAAGCAGAGCAACAGATGGAGGAAAAAGAAGCAAATGAAAAAGAACCAGAAAGAATCACTTTACCTCCACATTTTCCACAGCGACTTCAGAAAAACAAACTGGACAAACAGTTTGCTCGTTTCTTGGAGGTTTTCAAAAAGCTGCACATCAACATTCCATTTTCAGAAGCATTGGAACAAATGCCCAGCTATGTTAAATTCATGAAAGACATTCTTTCACGAAAATAAAGATTGGGAGATTACGAGACAGTAGCATTATCAGAAGAATGCAGCGCCATCATTCAGAGGAAACTTCCCCCGAAGTCGAAAGATCCTGCAGTTTCACCATTCCTTGCATCATATGAGAACATAACTTCGGTAAGGCTTTGTGTGATTTAGGTGCGAATGTTAACTTGATGCCTTTTTCTATTTTCAGGAAATTACAAATTGGAGAAACAGTGCCCACTTTAGTCTCTCTACAACTTGCTGATCGAACGCTCGTATTTCCGAGAGGTGTAATTGAGGATGTGTTGGTCAAAGTTGACAAATTCATTTTCCCATCAGATTTTATTGTCCTTGATATAGAGGAAGATGAAGACGTGCCGATCATACTTGTTGGTTTCTAATATAGTCCCAAGATCATATTTGAACAATGAAAAGAATGAATACTCAAAGAAGTGAGGCAGAATCACACTAACATGAATGGATTTTAAAGAAGATGAACACCAAAGAATCTTTGATCTATTCGACCAAGGTGGTCCTTTGTTGATGATGAACAAGCTCCAAGCCTTTGAAAGGATTCCAAGCTCTTAGATTAGTTTCCCTATCACCTAGTGATGATTCCTTGAATGTGAAAGAAAAACAATTTTTATTTCCTTCAATGGAGCTCACGGTTTTTGAGCAATGGGAGAGAGAGAGAGTTTTCTTTTGTTTGATTTTTTTTTCTAAAAACATAATACCAAAATGTGTTACCAAAGTTGTGAATATGCCTTTCAAAAAGTCAAAACCAATTTTGGAGCCAAAAATGGCATTCAATTGTCTCAACAACCACTATCATGAATAGTGACTAGTTGTCTTTCACCAAAAAAGTGACTTGACATCCATCACTTGAGTGACATGTGATGTGACGAGCGATGTGACTTGTGGTCGTACTTGATTCAAAATCGGAGTGGCCTCGTAAACATATCCCGTGCTCGGGTTCGTTAATTCCAAATTAACGAATTTTCCGTTGCGACGTAATTAAATCAAATTTACTATTCAAATTGCTTACGAATTAATTCTAAACTAACTCGTTTGCCCGAATTAAAATCTAATTTTAATTCTACGTCGAAATCTAATTTCGATTAATATATCGAATATATTATTTTATCGATTAATTCCGAATTAATCGTTTTCTCATTCAAATAGTATTTTATCATAGATAAAATCTCTCCGTAATTAATCCAAGATTAATTATGTTTGAATCATACGTCATCTGTGAATCTTCGGGAAGCGACCCAAGAGATCCCTGGATATGTTGGCAGTAAATCCGGTGGTCGGACTATCCGAACACGTACGTACCTTGTACTACGTTTTTACCGATTTACGAGACATGGTTGGCTTCTAGCAAAGCACCGTCTCTACCCAATTCTCCAGAAATATTCGTAATGGAATATATAATCTATATCAGGCGTAGTATACGTAGTATTGCGTATTACGATCCAGTATCGGATGTCACATGCAAGGCCTGGGGCTGGAATAGTGTCTGCCCCGTATGAAGCATATATCGGATATCAAGCAACTAGTCTCTTTAATCGGATAATCATGACCAAGTCATATTATCCCGATGATTGCAACCAATTTAGAGTACCAGTTCTGTATCCTTGCGTGATCATCATCTTCATATGACTGAAGTGATACTTCCATCTTGACATCACACCCAATACACTACGATTATCAATAAACCCAGAAGAGGCATACACAGAACCTGTTAAAGTCCTGGACGACCAAAACCAAAGCGTATTGATTGTCACAAGTACTAGCGATGCAAGTCTCAGGTTAAGACCAAATACACCTACCCTGATGTGGATTCCCATAGACACATAGTCATACTACCAATGGGATTCCGCGGGGTCTATCCAGAGTGAAGCTGTTTCCGTACCATCGGTAAACACAACCTCTTATCACACTTGCATAAGTATCCAATACTTAAATATATGAGAACTATGCCGTTACGCTTCCATAACACGCACAAGTGCAAAACTAGTCTATTCCGCATTATCGATGTCCAGTCTCGATAATACTACGACTAGGGATATTTAATGATTAAACCTTTATGGATTGATACTGTCTCATATCTTATAATCCGGAACTAATCATAAGGACTTTTATCATTTATATATTCAAGTAATCAAATTACAAAATGATAAAATGCAATTTCATTGATACATAATTAATTTGTACAAAAACCACAATGTCTTTTACAAATAGTGACGCTATGGGTCATAATTGTCTAACAATCTCCTATTTGGCCTATAGCCAGTCACTCAAGCATCTAATACCTGAACTATGTACATGTCATTCAAACTTTTGCTGAGGAATAACTTTCGTCAGCAGATCTGTAATATTGTCCTCTGATGCGACCTTCTCGATCTTCATATCGCCACGATGTATGATCTCACGAATCATATGGAAACGTCGAAGAACATGCTTGGATCATTGATGAGACGGCGGTTCCTTAGCCTGCGTTATAGCCCCGTTATTGTCACAATACAATGGAACGACCTCAGCTGCTAACGGAACTACTCCTAATCCAATTAGGAATTTTCGGATCCAAACTGCCTCTTTTGCTGCTTCAGCTGCAGTAATATCTCGCTTCTGTTTGAATCGGCAACAGTCTCTTGCTTGAAGATTTCCAGCTTACTACCTGTTGTTCAAACAAAATATGTACCCGGATTGTGACTTACAGTTGTCTTTATCGGTTTGGAAACTTGCATCGGTAAACCCAGTTACCTCAAATTCTCCATCTCCAGAGATTAAGAAAGCATCCTTAGTTCGTCTAAGATACTTAAGGATATTCTTAACCGCCATCCAATGACTATCACCTGGATCGGCCTGATAGCGACTACACATGGTCAAAGTATATGAGACATAAGGTAGCGTACATATCATGGCATACATGATCGATCCGACTGCCGAGGTGAACGGTATCTGACTCATGTTGTCTCTCTCATCTTGAGTTTTAGGACACATGTCCTTAGATAGAGTGACACCATGTGACACTGGCAACAGTCCCCTCTTGGACTGATCCATGTTGAATCTCTTCAACACTTTGTCAATGTACGTGCTCTGGGAGAGTCCAAGCAGCTTTCTAGATCTATCCGATCGATCTTTATTCCTAGAATAAAGGCTGCTTCTCCCAGATCTTCATGGAGAATTTTAATGAAAGCCAAGCTTTCACCGATGTTAACATGGGAATGTCATTGCCAATTAGCAATACATCGTCAACGTAAAGGACAATGAATGTCAGTGCACTCCCACTAACCTTCTTATATACACAAGGATCATCCTCATTTTGAACGAAATCATATTCTTTTATGATATCATCAAAACGTTGGTTCCAAGAACGCGATGCTTGCTTCAATCCAGAAATGGATCGATTTAACTTACAAACTTTTTTGCAAGTCTTGGTACGACAAAACCGTCAGGCTGTTGCATATAAACATCCTCCAAAAGGTTATCGTTAAGGAAAGCGGTTTTAACGTCCATCTGCCATATCTCGTAATCGAAATATGCAGCAGTAGAAAGCATTATCCGAATGGATTTAATTATGGCAACTGGTGAAAAAGTTTCGTCATAATCGACACCGTGTCGTTGACGATACCCTTTCGCTATAAGCCTAGCTTTGTATGTTTGTATGTTGCCATCCATGTCGGTCTTCTTCTTGAAGACCCATTTACATCCAATAGGCTTTACGCCTTTTGGTGCATCAACCAGTGTCCAAACTTGGTTGGTATACATGGAATCCATTTCGGAAATCATGGCATCTTGCCATAAACCGGATTCGATACCTTGTATCGCTTCCTCATACGTAGCCGGTTCGTCTTCCTCAATAAGATTAATATCCACATGAGGCGAGATCAGAAACCCATACCTCTCAGGTTGTTTTCTGACTCTCTCCGACCTATGCGGTCCTTATGTATTCGAAGATTGTGGTACAGTCTCATCCTTGATGGACTGTTCATGTTCCGTTAAGGATTCTGTGCCAGGAACAGTATCACTCCGATTTTCATCGAGTTCTACTTTCCTCCCACTTATAACTGTATTTAGGAATTCCTTCTCAAGGAAAAACCTCATGTAGAGCAACAAATACTTTGTTCTCTTGTGGGTGATAGAAGTAATATCCTTTGGTTTCCCTAGGATATCCTATAAGTAGGCATTTATCCGATTTGAGTTCTAGTTTGGTACCTTCCAAACGTTTGACGTATGCCCATCAACCCCAAATCTTCAGGAATGAGAAACCCGGTTTCTTTCCTGTCCATATTTCATACGGAGTCTGTTGAACAGACATTGACGGAACCTTATTCAAAATAAGTATTGCACTGTTCAATGCATATCCCCAAAAGGAAATAGGTATCTCTGTGCGACTCATCATAGACCTCACCATGTCTAACAAAGTTTAGTTTCTCCGTTCGGACACACCGTTTAATTGCGGTGTTCCGGGAGGAGTCCACTGTGAAAGAATACCAAATTCTTTCAAGTAATCAAGAAACTCATTGCTCAAGTATTCGCCACCATGGTCCGACCGTAATGTCTTAATACTTTTGCCGGTCTGTTTTTCTACTTCGTGTCGAAACTCTTTGAATTTCTCAAAAATTTCTGACTTGTGTCTCATAAGATACACATATCCAAAATGTGATGCATCATCCATAAAGGTTACGAAGTATTCATATCCACCTCTAGCCTGGCTAGACATGGGCCCACAAACGTCACTATGAACAAGGGCTAACAGTTCAGTGGCACGTGCACCTTTACCGCTAAAAGGTGATTCAGGCATCTTGCCTAATAAACAAGATTCGCAGACGTCATATGAATTTGGATCAAATCCGTCCAAGTACCCACTCTTCGAAAGTGTGGATATACCTGTCTCGTTTATGTGTCCTAGACGACAATGCCACATATAAGTTTCATATTTGTTACTTACTTTAAGCCTTTTTTTGTTACATTATATGTTTGAGATTGATTTATATTCAAAATGTAAAGACCATTATTTGCATCAGTAGTGCAAATTTCCATATCATTTTTATACATAAAACACCCAATGTTTCTAAATACAAAAGTATACCCACATTGGGCTAACATATATACATAAATAATATTCCTAGTCAAACTAGGTACAAAATAACAGTTTATAAGTTCAAGTACATGCCTCGAGGGCAGTTCCAAAACATAAGTGCCCACGGCCAAAACGGCAACTCGAGTCCCATTTCCAACATGGAGGTCAATCTCTCATGAGGCCAGTCTCATACTAATACGCAGATCCTGCACATCAGTACATATGTGAGTACTACAACCAGAATCAAAAATCCAACTTTTAAAACTAGAAGTTGACATGTTTATTTCTATAACAAACATACCTGAAGCCGGTGCCTTGCCCGCTTTGATTTCCTTCATGTGTGCCTTGTACTCGCGACAGTCACGCTTCCAGTGACCCCGCTTCCCGCACTGTAAGCATACATCTTGGGATTTGTCCTTGGGTTTCCCAGAACCCTTTGACGATTTGGCCTTGCCCTTCTTCTTATGCTTCTTCTTCTTAACACCTCCAGTCGCATTGGGCCAAGCCCTTGGAGTCTGAGATGTTGAAGCATAGTGCGCCTCGCGCTTCTTGCCCTTAAGGAGCTCTTTTTCTGCCTCACGCAGAGTGGACATCAACTATCTAAGAGTCTGGTCTTGGTTCAACATGTTGTAGTTCATGATGAACCCACTCTAAGTGTCGGGGAGAGACTGTAGGATCAAATCCACTGAAGTCTCAGCCTCGAAGACTATGCCCATCTGTCCGAGCTGCTCAATGTCAGCAATCATCTGTGAGACATGGTGCTCAACAGACGTACCCTCTGATATGCGAGCGCGTAAGAGCTTCTTCTGTAACTCGTATCTTTGTGATCTAAGGTTAGATCGGTGGAGATCGTGCAACTTCGCCATCATCTCATAGGGATCCAACCCCTTGTTTTGACGATGGAATTGCGGAGTCATAGCGGCAAGCATTACCGATTGAGCAGTCGCATTATCATCACTATGAGTCTTCCAAAGCTCTAGCTCAAGCAACTGATCAGGTCGGGGCTTAGGCCCAATAGGTCGCTCTAAAGTATATAGTAACTTCTCGGATCCTAGAACAATTCTGAGATTCATATCCCAGTCCTGAAAGTTTGTGCCATTAAAGACGTTGTCGCCCATGACAATTTCCCTAATGTTCAACTTTCCTGTAATCTTAACTGCAATAGTCCAACTATTCGATTAACGATGTATGGGTACAGTCTAACTGTTACAATAAAAATAATAATATATTAGTCCAACTAATAAAATAATTGACGAAGTGATGTTGACTTTGGCCAACAAATCACAACTTGGACAAGACACCGATATTCAACAAAGCCTTTATGATTCAAACACATCCGCGATGGACAAAGGTCTTGACTTTGGCCAACAAACCAGTGCCAATCTTGGATCTTGAGTAAGAATCACTCAATGGAAGGAAAAATACTTAATATGTTTTGAGGGTTTTTCACGTAAATTGGCAACCAATTTATTATCTGTGTTAGGTCTCATCATACACCCTTAAGCATGCATTCTAAAAGCATAATAAGGCACGAAATAAATTAATAACGATATGCAGATGTATATCTCACAGATTGTTCATAGAACAAATCACTCTATTTCCTCTCCCCGGCTAGCACTATTCTTACTTCTACCTAATTACATAATACAATAAAAGAAACCTCATTAACATTGAGGGGAATTAGGTGAGAAGAGAATTACAAAGAATCAAGAGAGATAAGGCTGGACACGCAGGTCCAATTTAATAAATTCTAAATTTACAACAATTTCCAAAATTGCCATTCCCTTCTAATATCCATCCGATATACGTTATTCATTCAACACATCCTTGTATTCATTCAAAGCATGTTATTCAATCAATCTAATCCAATTAATTAATCTTGAATAAAGTGATCATCCAATGTTCAAACAACGATTTGATTTTGCGCGAGTCCAACTCGTTTGTGAATAAGTACTCGAAGTACGAATTCTTGAATTATATCGAACTATAATTTAAATCTAATTTAATTTGTATTCAATACTAATTCTATATTTAATTCCAAATTAAATAACTACACTTTTTAATGCGCTTTAACTACTTAGATTTCAAATCTAATCTAAACGGGTCTCAAAGCCCAATTAACATCCAATGTTGTTTAATAAAAGTCCAATGGGCTTTCAATTGATTTCATAAGGCATGGACTTTGGTCAATATGGGTCAAACCCAAATACCAAAGCCCAATTAAGGAATCACCCTTATTTGCCAAGAAATCAATTTCGGCCCATTAGGCCCAATTAAACTTTTAAAGCCCATTTGTTATATTTGGATTTAATGGAATGGTTTAGGCCCAATTTGGATCCAATCCATTTGGCCCAAACCAACTTGGCCCAACCAAGCCCATTTGCCCAAATACAACAATTATAAGCCCAATTCAAAATCAAGCCCAATTTATTAAATTCTAATTTTCCAAAATTCATAATTTAATAAATCAAAGTGTTTAGCCATGATTAATCTTTTAAATTAACATTTCCAAAATACTAATCTAATCCATTAATCATGCTTTTCATCATCAACACCTGTCCAAAATAATTGATTCAAAAAATCATCTAATTTCATGCTATCAAGCTCAACGCATTCTAGGGTTTTTATTTCGATTTTGTTTTCAATCCGATTGAATTACAAATCAACATTATCCCAGTCTTTAAACTCATCCAATGATCAAAAGAACAAAAAATACCATGACTTTATCAGGGCATATACATTTGGCCAACATAAGCTAATCGGGAAAATTAATCCAATTCATTTTTCATGAAATTGATCATGCATAACACTATGTTATCATCATTCAAGCATACTCAATCAAACAATTTCATCAAATCACGCTCAAATCAATTTTACCCAAATTTCATGTTATGAACCCTAATCATTTTCATGCTCAAATTAGGCTCATTGATACCATTGTTGGTTTCTAATATAGTCACAAGATCATATTTGAACAATGAAAAGAATGAATACTCAAAGAAGTGAGCGGAATCACACTTACATTGAATGGATTTTGAAGAAGATGAACACCAAAGAATCTTTGATCTATTCGGCCAAGGTGGTCCTTTGTTGATGATGAACAAGCTCCAAGCCTTTGAAAGGATTCCAAGCTCTTAGATTAGTTTCCCTATCACCTAGTGATGATTCCTTGAATGTCCTAGCAAGATTGAAAGAAATTTTTTTTTTATTTCCTTCAATGGAGCTCACGGTTTTTGAGCAATGGGAGAGATATATAGAGTTTTCTTTTGTTTTATTTTTGTTTTCTAAAAAAATAATACCAAAATGTGTTACCAAAGTTGTGTATATGCCTTTCAAAAAGTCAAAACCAATTTTGAAGCCAAAAATGGCATTCAATGCTCTCAACAACCACTATCATGAATAGTGACTAGTTGTCTTTCACCAAAAAGGTCACTTGACATCCATCACTTGACTGACATGTGATGTGACGAGCTATGTGACTTGTGGTCGCACTTGATTCAAAATAGGAGTGGCCTCGCAAACACATCCTTGGTTCGGGTTCGTTAATTCCGAATTAACGAATTTTCCGTTGCGACGTAATTAAATCAAATTTACTATTCACATCGCTTACGAATTAATTCTAAACTAACTCGTTTGCCTGAATTAAAATCTAATTTTAATTCCGCATCCAAATCTAATTTCAATTAATATATCGAATATATTATTTTATCGATTAATTCCGAATTAATCGTTCCCTCTCTTCAAATAGTATTTTATCCTAGATAAAATCTCTCCGTAATTAATCCAAGATTAATTATGTTCAAATCATACGTCATCGGTGAATCTTCGGGAAGCGACCCAAGAGATCCCTGGATATGTTGGCAGTAAATCCGATCGTCGGACTATCCGAACACGTACGTACCTTGTACTACATTTTTACCGATTTACGAGACATAGTTGGCTTCTAGCAAAGCACCGTGTCTACCCAATTCTCCAGAAATATTCTTAATGGAATATATAATCTATATCAGGCATAGTATACGTAGTATTGCGTATTGCGATCCAGTATCGGATGTCACATGCAAGGCGTGGGGCTAGAATAGTGTCTGCCCCGTACGAAACATATATCGGATATCAAGCAACTAGTCTCTTTAATCGGATAATCATGACCAAGTCATATTATCCCGATGGTTGCAACCAATTTAGAGTACCAGTTCTGTATCCCTGTGTGATCATCATCTTCATATAACTGAAGTGATACTTCCATCTTGACATCACACCCAATACACTACGATTCTCAATAAACCCAGAAGAGGCGTACACAGAACCTGTTAAAGTCCTGAATGACCAAAACCAAAGCGTATTGATTGTCACAAGTACTAGCGATGCAAGTCTCAGGTTAAGACCAAATACACCTACCCTGATGCAGATTCCCATAGACACATAGTCATACTACCAATTGGATTCTGCGGGGTCTATCCAGAGCGAAGCTGTTTCCGTACCATCGGTAAACACAACCTCTTATCACACTTGCATAAGTATCCAATACTTAAATATATGAGAACTATGTCGTTACGCTTCCATAACACGCACAAGTGCAATACTAGTCTATTCCGCATTATCGATGTCCAGTCTCGATAATACTACGACTAGGGATATTTAATGATTAAACCTTTATGGATTGATATTGTCTCATATCTTATAATTCGGAACTAATCATAAGGACTTTTATCATTTATATATTCAAGTAATCAAATTACAAAATGATAAAATACAATTTCATTGCTACATAATTAATTTGTACAAAAACCACAATGTCTTTTACAATAGTGACACTATGGGTCATAATTGTCTAACAATACTCGGTAGACCATTCTTGGCTACAAGTCGAACCATTATTGATGTACAAAAATGAGAACTAACCATGAGGGTACAGAACCAAGAAGTAAAATTCAATGTTTTCAAAGCCATGAATTTCCCGGATGAGGAAAAGAATGAGGAATGTTTCAGAGTTGATGTAATACATAGTACCATCCAGAATTCTGATGAAAGGAAAAGTTCTACTGACAAACTTAAAGCATTTCAATTGCCTTTGGAGCCTGAAGATAAAGCGTCTTGTGCATTAAAGACGCAGATTCTTGCACTACAAGCAAGAAAAGAAAGACAATTCCACCAGCTCAACAAATTGGAAAAATTTCACATACAGCCTTTTGAGAATGCCAAATTGTATAAAGAAAAGGCCACGAAGAGACATGGTGAGAAGTTAGTGCGCACACAATTGGAACCAGGGCAGAAGATACCGTTAAACAAATCAAGGGTGAAACTCTTCTCATGGAAGCCAAAATCACGATGGTCAGGTCCATTCCTAATCACCAAGGTTTTACCAGATAGATCCGTTGAGATACATGATCCTGACTCCAACAAAACATTCAAGGTTGAAAACAAGCATGTCAAGTACTACTTGTTAGTGTTCCTAGAACATGCCAATGATCTAATAAGCAAGAAAAGGTGTTCATAAATTCATTATAAGTTGCGGAATTACTTACATTGAATGGATTTGAGCTTTTAAAATTTTGAATGAAGATCTCCAAGATCCAACCTTTGTGTTGATTCCAAGCTTTGAGTTTTGAATGAAGATCTCCAAGATCCAACCTTTGTGTTGATTCCAAGCTTTGAGTTGTGAATGAAGATCTCCAAGATCCAACCTTTGTGTTGATTTCAAGCTTTGAGTTGGTTTCCCTATCACCTTAGAAGACTTCTACAAGTGCTAGCTTTGTTTATTTTGCCATAAAATCAAAGAGAGAAGATACATAAGTTCACACCCAAGCAAGGATGAACTAAGGTTTGATTTGTGTTAAGTGTTGTGTAATGAGAGAGAGAGATACCTTTTGGTAAAACCAATTTACAATTTTCACCTAAACAAGGTGGTTGGGTAAATGGTTTCACCAAAACCATTCCAAGGTAGTTGGAAAGTTGGTGGCATGGCATAAATGCCAACTACCCTCCCAACTACCACATGTGAAGTGGGCCCCACATTTGAATTCAAAATTCAAATGGATTCTACGAATGTTTGCCGTGGATCGGATTCGTTTAATCCGATTAAATGAATTTCCGTCGCTAAATAATTAAATCTAATTTAATTAAATGAAGACGCCTCGTAAATATATTACGAATGCCGTTTATGAATGAATTCTAAATTAATCCGTTCGCTCGTATTAAAGTCCGACTTTAATTTCGTAATGAAATCCAATTCATATTAATATTTCTGGTATATTAATTTTAGCCCATACAAATAATTTAAATAGAAAAATCAAATTTAACTATTAAATTTGTTTCACCGATTAATTCGAAATTAATCGTGTTCTCTCTCTTCCGAACACATTTAATCCCAGATTAAATAAAGCCTCAATTAATCCCAGATTAATTTTCTCTCTCTAAATTAATCCCAGATTAATTCTAGTTTAAGTCAACTGTCATCGGTGAATATTTGGGAAGCGACCCAAGAGACCTCTGGATATATTGGCAGTAAATTTGGTAATCGGACTATCCCATTAAGTGTGTACCTCGTACCACATGCTTACGGATTTACAAGACATGGTTGGCTTCTAGCAAAGCACCGTGCCTACCCAATTCTCCAGAAATATTCTTACTGGAATATACAATCTATGTCAGGCGTACTATACGTAGTATTGCGTATAGCAATCCAGTATCGGATGTCACGTGCTAGGCCTGGGGCTGGAATTGTGTCTGCCCCGTACGAAGCACATGTCGGATGTCTGGTAACTAGTCTCTATAATCGGATGAACATGACCTAGTCATATCATCTCGAGGACTACAGTACTTAAGAGTACTAGTTCCTTATCCTACGTGACATCATCTCCACTATGACTGGAATGATACTTCCGTCTTGACATCACACCCAATACACTACAATTCTCAATATACCCAGCAGAGGCGTACACAGAACCGATTAAAGCCCTGGACGACCAAAACCAAAGCATATTGATTGTCGCAAGTATTAGCGGTGCAAGTCTCAGGTTAAGACCAAATACACCTACCCTGATTTCGGACTTCCATAGACACGTAGTCATACTACCAATGGAATTCCGATGGGTCTATCCAGAGCGAAGCTGTTTTCTGTACTATCGATAAAACACAACCTCCTATTACACTTGCATGAGTATCCAATACCCAAATATATGAGAACTATGTTATTGTACCCTCACAACGCGCACAAGTGTAATACTAGTCTTTTACGCATTATCGATGTCCAATCTCGATAATACTTTGACTAGGGATATTTAATGATTAATCCTTCGAGGATTGATACTGTCTCATATAATCTCAATCCAGGAACTAATCATAAGGACCTCCTATCATTTATACATCTAGGTGATCTAATCACAAATGATAAGAGTGCAATCTCCTTGTCACATAGTTAATTTGTACAACAACACCATGATCTATACAAATAGTGACGCTATGGGTCATAATTGTCCAACAATCTTCCACTTGGCCTATAGCCAGTCACTCGAGTGTTATACACCCGAACTATGTACGGTTCACTCAGACTGCTAAGGAAAGGCTTTCGTCAGCGGATTTGCGTGATTATCGTCTGATGCGATTTATTCGATCATCACATCGCCATGATGTATGATCCGAATGAATCAGATGAATAGTCGAAGTATATATCTAGATCGTTGATGAGACCATTAATTCTTTAGCCTGTGTTGATGCCTAGCTCAGCTACTAACAGAACTATATCTAATCTAATTAGATTTATCATCGACCCAAATGGCTTCTATTGCTGCCTCAGCCGCAGCAATAACCCGCATTTGTTGTTTATTCGATAACAGTATCTTACTTGGAAGATTTCCAGCTCACTGTTCCGTTATTCAAACTGTATAGTACCGTCGTTATGACTTATAGTCATTTTTATCGGTTAGGAAACTTGCAACAGTGATCCCAGTCACTTCAAGTTCTCATTCTCCATAGTTTAAGATAACATCCTTAGTTCTCTAAGATACTAACGGATGTTCTTAACATCAATCCAGTGATTATCACTTGGATTGGCCTGTTTGTGACTCCATATGCTCAAAGCGTATGAGACACCAGGTCATGTACATTTTTCAATGTACGAGTTCTAGCAGAGTGTTAACAAATTTAAATCTATTCCAATAGATCTTTATTCCTAGAATAAAGGTTGTTTCTCCCAAGAATTCTACGGAGAATTTTTCATGAAAGCCAAGCTTTCACTGATTGTAATATAGGAATATCATTTCCAAGAAATGACATATCATCATTATTTAGGACATCATTGTCAGTGCGCTCCCACTAACCTCCTTATATACACAAGAATCATATTCGTTTTGAATCAAATCATACACCATTATGATTACATCAAAATGATAGTTCCAAGAATCCAATGCTTACTTCAATCCATACATGGATCGAATAACCTGCAAACCTTGTTTGCTAGTTTTGGTACGACAAAACCGTCAGGATGTTATAAACATCCTCGAAAGAGGTTTTCGTTTAAGGAAAGCGATTTTGACTTTCAGCTGCCATATTTCATGAATGAAACATGCACCATCAGCAAGCATTATCCAAATGGATTTATCCATGGCAACAGGTAAGAGATTTCGTTGTTATCGACACAATGTTGATAACGATACCTTTTCGCTACAAGCCTAGCTTAGTACGTTGGTATGTTGCCATCCATGTATGTCTTCATTGAAGACTTATATAGTACCAATAGGCACAATGCCTTCTGGTACATCAACTAGTCTCTAAATATAGTTGGTATACATGGAATCCATTTTAGACTTCATGGCACTTTGCCATAATGGGGAGTCGATACCTTGTATCACTTCCTCATATGTAGTCAGTTCATCTTCCTCAATAAGATTAACATCTTTATGAGGTGAGATCAGAAACCTATACCTCCCAGGTTATTTTCTGACTCTCCCCGACTAACGCGGTTCTTGTGTATTCGAAGATTGTGGTACAGTTTCATCCTTGATGAATTGTTTGTGTTCCGTTAAGGACTAGGTGCCTTGAACATTATTACTCTGATTTTCATCGAGTTTTACTATCCTCCCACTTACCACTGCATATCGGTATTCCTCAAAGGAAAAACACATGGCGAGCAACAATTACAATGTTGGTTTCTATTAAGGTCCCAAAATCAATAATAAGCATGAATCAAGTGCGAATACAAATCGAAGAAGTTGCAGAATACTCACATCGATCGGTTGAGCAACGCGGAGGCAACAAGAATTCATATTCTACCTTCTATTCACTGTCACGGCAGTAGCAGTCCAAGCTCACTGGTTTGGCCTCGATTTGGGTCCTTCGTCAAGCTCCGAGCTTCGTCGAATGGTTCCCGGCTCATGGGTGGACTTCCCTATCACCTTCGCATGTCTCGTAAGTGTGCTAGCACTTGTTATTTTGGCACAAAATCACACTCCTTGGGCGTGTGAAATGGAGAGAAAGAAAGAAGGAGAAATTGTGTTGAGTGAGTTGAAAAAGTGTAAAACAAACACTTATATATTTTCCAAAAATAAATTAATGATTTACCATTTATTTGGCTTTCAAAAAGTCAAATGGTAAATGCATTCCAAAAACTCTAACAACTATCATCGCTCAATCACATCAATCAATCAAGTGTCACATCACTCAAAGTGACATGTGATTTGACACTTGATGTGACTAGCGATTTGACGCTTGATTTGACTTGCGTACCGCACTCGAATTCGAAATGCGAAAGCGCTCGCAAATAATCTCGGGCTCGGGTTCGCTAATTCCAAA
This sequence comes from Zanthoxylum bungeanum, assembly GCA_019454045.1. NCBI lineage: Eukaryota > Viridiplantae > Streptophyta > Magnoliopsida > Sapindales > Rutaceae > Zanthoxylum > Zanthoxylum bungeanum. Next base: position 177,244 of record SKCR01034582.1, read on the forward strand.
TTAACGAATTTTCTGTTGCGTCGTAATTAAATGATTACGCCTAGCAAAATCAGTATTCACGTCGCTAACGAAGTAATTCTAAATTAATTTGTTCACCCGAATTAAAATCTAATTTTAATTCCGCGTCGAAATCCAATTTCGTTTAATATATCGAATATATTAATTAATCGATTAATTCCAAATTAATCGTTATCTCTCTTTAAATGATATTTTATCCCAGATAAAATATCTCCGCTATTAATCCCATATTAATTTTCTCTCTATTCTAATTAATCCTAGATTAATTTAGAGTGCGAGTTATACGTCATCGGTGAATCTTTGGGAAGCGACCCATGAGATCCCCGGATATGTTGGCAGTAAATTTGGTCGTCGGACTATCCGAACACGTAAGTACCTCATACTACGTTTATACCGATTTACAAGACAAGGTTGGCCTCTAGCAAAGCGCCATGCCTACCCAATTCTCCAGAAATATCCTTACAGGAATAAATGATCTGTATCAGGCGTAGTATACGTAGTATTGCGTATTTCTGTCCCGTATCGGATGATCACGTGCTAGGCCTGGGGCTGGAATTGTGTCTGCCCCGTACGAAGCACATGTCGGATGTCTGGTGACTAGTCTCTATAATCGGATAAACATGACCTTGTCATTTTATCCCGATAGCTGCATCATTTAAGAGAACCAGTCCCGTATCCTACGTGACCATCATCTCCATATGACTGGAGTGACACTTTCGTCTTGACATCACACCCAACACACTACGATTCTCAATATACCCAGTATTGGCGTACACAGAACCTGTTAAAGCCCTGGACGACCGCAACCAAAGTATATTGATTGTCGCAAGTATTAGCGGTGCAAGTCTCAAGTTAAGACCAAATACACCTACCCTGATTTCAGACTTCCATAGACATATAGTCATACTACCAATGGAATTCCGAGGGGGTCTATCTAGAGCAAAGCTGTTTCCCGTACCATCGGTAAAACACAACCTCCTATTACACTTGCATGAGTATCCTATACCAAAATATATGAGAACTATGTCGTTGTGCCCTCACAATGCGCACAAGTGTAATACTAGTCTTTTACGTATTTATCGATGTCCAATCTCGATAATACTCTGACTAGGGGTATTTAATGATTTATCCTTCGTGGACTAATATTGTCTCATATCATTCTCCGTCCAGGAACAAATCATAGGGACCTCATATCATTTATATATTTAGGTGATCTAATCACAAATGATAAGAGTGCAATCTCCTTTGTCACATAGTTAATTTGTACAACAACACCATGATCTGTACAAATAGTGACGCTATGGGTCATAATTGTCCAACAATCTCCCACTTGGCCTATAGCCAGTCACTCAAGTGTCTTACACCCGGACTATGTACGGTTGGCTCAAATTACTGAGAAAATGCTTTCGTCAGCGGATTTGCATGATTATCGTCTGATGCGATTTATACGATCATCACATCGCCACGATGTATGATCCGAACGAATTAGATGATTATCGAAGTATGTATCTGGATCGTTGATGAGACCATTAATTCTTTAGCCTGTGCTCAAGCCTAGCTCAGCTACTAACAGAATTATATCTAATCTAATTAGATTTATTATCGACCCAAATGGCTTCTATTGCTGCCTCAGCTGCAGCAATAACCCGCATTTGTTGTTTATACGGTAACAGTATCTTGCTTGGAAGATTTCCAGCTCACTGTACCGTTATTCAAACTGTATAGTACCGTTTACGACTTATAGTCGTCTTATCGGTTAGGAAACTTGCTACAGTGATCCCAGTCACTTCAAGTTCTCCATCTCTATAGACTAAGACAGCATCCTTAGTTCTCTAAGATACTAAAGGATGTTCTTAATATCAATCCAGTGACTATCACTCGGATTGGCCTGTTTGTGACTTCATATGCTCAAAGCGTATGAGACACCAGGTAACATACATTTTTCAATGTACGATTCCACGAAGAGTTTTCGAAAGTCAAGCTTTCGCCGATAGTTATTTTATGGGAATATCATTTCCAAGAAATGACGTATTATCATTATTTATATGACAGCCACTGTCAGTGCGCTCCCACTAACCTCCTTATATACACAAGAATCATTTCGTTTTGAATTAAATCATAATCTTTTATGATTACATCAAAACGATAATTCCAAGAACCTATGTTTGCTTCAATCCAAACATGAATCAAATAACCTGCAAACCTTGTTTGCTAGTTATTGTACGACAAAACCATCAGGATGTTATAAACATCCTCCTAAAGGCTTCCTTTTCAGGAAAGCGATTTTCCCGTAAAGCTGACATAATTCATACATGAAACATGCAGCTTCAGCAAGCATTATCCAAATGGATTTACCGTGGCGATAGGTAAAATGTTGAATCGTAATCAACACAATGTTGATAATGATACCTTTCCGTAAAAAGCCTAGCTTAGAACGTTGGTATGTTGCCTTCCATGTATGTATTCCTTGAAGACTTATAGTACCAATAGGCACAATGCCTTGCGGTACATCAACTAGTATCCAAACTTGGTTGATATACATGGAATCCAATTCGGATTCATGACACTTTGTCATAATAGGGAGTCGATACCTTGTATCACTTCCTCATACGTAGTCAGTTGGTATACCTCAATAAGATAGAAATCTTTATGAGGTGAGATCAGAAACCCATACCCCAGGTTTTTTTCTGACTCTCTCCGACATACGTGGTTCTTATGTATTCGAAGATTGATGGTAATAGTTTCATCCTTGATGAACTATTTATGTTCCATTAGGATTCGGTGCCTTGAACAGTATTACTCCGATTTTTCATCGAGTTTTACTATCCTCCCACTTACCACTGCATATCAGTATTCCTCTTAGAAAAACCGCATGGTGAGCAACAATCTAATTTTTCTCTTGTGAGATGTATAAGTACTATACTTATGGTATCCCTAGGATAACCTACAATTCGGCACTTATCCAATTTGGGTTTTAGTTTGGTATCATCCAAACGTATGCCTAGCATCCCAAATTATCAGGAATGAGAAACCCGGTTTCTTTCCCATTCATATTTAATATGAAATCTGTCAAACAGATTTTTATGGAACCTTATTCTAAATAAGTTATTGCATTGTTTAAAGCTTATCCGTTGAAGGAAATGGTAGCTCAGAGCGACTCATGATTAACCTTATCTTGTCCAACAAAATTCGATTACTTAGTTTGGACACACCGTCAGATTGACGTGTTCCGGAAGGAGTCCTCATTTGAAAGAATACTTTACTCTTTCAAGTATATAAGAAACTATTGCTTAAGTATTTTCCATTACGGTCTTACCGTGACTGTTTAATACTTTAGCCGATCTGTTTGTCTATTTCGTGTCGAAACTGTAAAAGTTTCTGATTTGTGTTTCAAAAGAGACACATAACCATTACGCGATGCCACATCCGTAAAGGTCACGAAATATTCATATCCATATCTAGCCTTGCTAGACATGGGCCCACTTGCTTCACTATGAACTAAGGCTAACAGGTCGGTGGCATTTACACTTTTACCAAGTAAATAGTGTTTTAGGCACTTTGCCCAATAAACTAGATTCGTAGACTTTATTTGAATGGAATCAAATTAGTCCGAGTACCCACTCTTCGAAAGTGTGGATATACGATTCTTGTTTAATTGTGTCCCCGACAACAATGCCACAATTAGTTTTATCTGATCAAATCAGTTGAGCTATTTATTTATCATAATATATATTTGAGATTCATTTATATTCAAAATATAAATTCTGTTATTCACATCTAATGTGTTTATCTCAATATCATCTTTATATAATGAAACACTTTAGTGTTCTAGAATATAAAGGTTCACCCGCAGCGGGTTAAACACTGATACAGAGATAATTTATCTAGTCAAACTAGTCACATTATAACAGTACCCTAATTTAGGTACAAACCTGAGGGTAGTTCCTAAACTTAGGTATCTACGATTAAAACAGCGACTTACGTCCCGTTTCCAAATCGCAGATTAATCTCAATTGATGTCATTATCCTGTTCAAAACAAATTCTGAACATCAATATATATTTATGTACCACACTAAGTATTTAAAATCCAATTTTGATACTAGTAGTGAACATAATGTGACAAACATATTTGAAGTTAGAGCCTTGCTCGTTCTTCAATTCCTTCATGTCTGCTTTGTCCAAACGGCAGTCACGCTTCTGCGATCCCGTTTGCCACATTTAGGCAGACATTTTAGGATATGTCCTTTATCTTCCCAGAAGACTATAATGATTTTGCCTTTGCCTTTTTCAACACTCCAAAAGCCTTGGGCCAAGCCTTGGCCTTCTAGAATATCAAAGTAAGGTGCGCCTTGCGCCACTTGCCTAATTACAAATTTTGACTTTATCTCATTGAGAATAGTCATTAATTCTCCAAGAATTATTTATTAAAATTTTAGTACTTCTAAAATCTAAACATATATTTATAAAGATCCTTCAATTTCTTTATCATACTTTAAGGATCTAATCCTTAGTTCTGATTAAGAAATTAAGGAGTCTACTGCGACAAGCTTAATGGATTAAGTACTAAAGTTATCATCACATAAATCTTCCAAAGATTACGCTCTACTATTTGCTTAACTCCTCCGGGCTTAGGCATAATATGTTATTTTATCAAATACAATAACTTATTATTTTCCAGGACCATCCTGAAATTTATTCCCAATTTTGAAAATTAAAGTCGTTTAATACATTTTCCCTAGGATAATGTTTTAAATGTCAATCGTTCAATTTTATCTTGATTCTAATAGTCCAACTATTTAATCAACGATTATGGTACTATTTATTATAATGATTATAATAGTCCAACTATTTAATCAACTATAATTAATAGATTAAAATCAATTATATTGATTACTATAATCCAATTATAAAATCAACTATAAATGAATAGTTTGAATATATAGTCCAACAATTTATTAAAACAACGTTTAAATATTAGTCCAACTAACATTTAATTTAAAACGACGAATGATATTTGTTTGAGCGTGTATGGCAAGTAATTAAACGAGTATTGCAAATTCAATTCTTGCCTCCCATTATTTTTCGGCGAGCCTCTAACCCTCTGTTGAGTACTCGGGAAACCGCGTTTCCTAGTGGGCTAGGATCCCGTTAAATATCACACAATCTTCACTTTGGCCAACAAACTGTATGATAATTAACTAGGTAGATCTCTAATATTAATTGGATCTAATCTAATTCCTAGATCTGGTAGGGGGACATCCAAGTCCGAAACATATATCTTATATATGCCAATACATCCAATGTATTACCTAACCTTTTTCCTCTGAATCAATTAAGCCTTGGCTTTGACACAACAAACTTAGTGATCCCAGTTAAGCGCGACCCATTGACCATGGAAAGCTTCGTAATCAATGTCGATGGAAAAGAAGTGGTCTTGACTTTGGCCAACAAACCACAACTTGGACAAGACACCAATATGGAACAAAGCCTTCGTGATTCAAACACATCCTAGATGGACAAAGGCCTTGACTTTGGCCAACAAGCCAATGCCAATCTCGGATCTTGAGTGAGAATCACTCAATGGAAGGAAAAACGCTTAATATTGTTTGAGGGTTTTTCGCGTGTAAATTGGCAAACAATTTATTATCTCTGTTAAGGTCTCATCATCATACACCCTTAAACATGCATTCTAAACACATAATAAAGCGCATATAATAAAATAATAATGATATGCGGATGGATACTTTACACATTGATCCTAGATCAAATCTCTCAATTTCTCTCTCCCGCTAGCACAAGTATTACTTCTACCCGTTACACTACACTTCTAAAGAAACCTCATTTACATTGAGGGGAATAGATGAGAAGAGAATACAAAGAAATGAGAGGTAATAAGGCTGGACACGCAGGTCCAATTAATAAATCAAATTTATTACAACAATTTCTAAAATTGTCCCACCCATCTAATATCCATCCGATATACATTATTCATGCATCGCAACCATGTATTCACACAAGCATGTTATCAATCAATCTAATAAAATTAATTAATCTGATAATTAGTGATCATCCAATATTCAAACAACGATTTGATTTTGTTCGAGTCAAACTCATTTTACGAATAAGTACTCAAAGTACATATTCTCGAATTAAATTAAACTACATAATTAAATCCAATTCAATATGCATTTAATTCTAATTCGCTTATTTAATTCCAAATTAAACATTACACTTTAATAATAAACCTTTTACGACTTAAATTCCAAATTTAATCGTTACGGGTTTCAAAGCCCGATTAACGTCCAACGTCAATTTAATTAAAGTCCAATGGGCTTTTAATTAATTTCTTAAGGCGTGGACTTTTGGTCAACTCGGATCAAACCGAATAACCAAAATCCAATCCGGGAGTTACCCCATAAGCCTAGAAATCAATCTTGGCCCATTAGGCCCAATTAAACTTTAAAGGTCCATTAAGTCGCATTTACGCTTTATGGAAGTGGTTTTGGGCCCAATTGGATCCAATCCATTTGGCCTAAACCCAACTTTCTACAACAAAGCCAAATAAGCCCAATTACAACACTTAAGCCCAATTTCACAAAATAGGCCCAAAAATAATTAAATCACAAAAATCTAATTTCCCAATTTAATTACCTAAGTGTATAACATGATTAATTACCCAAATTAACATTTCTAAAACATCAATATACACAATTAATCATGCTCAAATACATCATCACATGTCCAACACATTTTGATTAAAATCAAACCCATATCACATGCTATAACTCTCGGGCAAGGGGAAAATTCATGCCCAAATCAAATTCAATCCAATTAAATTCAATTCAACATTAAATCAATATCCCCAATTGATTTCCAACTCATCCAATGAATCAAAATAAAAAAACCAAGACATTTAGGGCTAGTCATCAATTCGGCCAAGCCATGATAAATTGGGGAAATTTGTTCCAAATACAATTTCAACAAATTGATATAATCAAACATCAATTAAACATACTTTAAGCATACTAAATCATCCAATTTCATTAATCATGCTCAAACACATTTTTACCCAAATTTTAAGCCCTAAACTTTTTCATGCTCAAACCTTGCTCTAGATGCCATTGTTGGTTTCTATTAAGGTCCCAAGATCAATAATAAGCATGAATCAAGTGCGAATACAAATCGAAGAAGTTGCGGAATACTCACATCGATCGGTTGAGCGACGCGGAGGCAACAAAAATTCAGATTCTGCCTTCTGTTCACTATCACGGCAGTAGCAGTCCAAGCTCACTGGTTTGGCCTCGATTTGGGTCCTTCGTCAAGCTCCGAGCTTCGTCGAACGATTCCCGGATCATGGGTGGACTTCCCTATCACCTTCGCATGTCTCGTAAGTGTGCTAGCACTTGTGATTTTGCCACAAAATCACACTCTATGCTTCCCTCACTGCTCACGTTTTTTGGAGAAACCAGTGAGCTATTTTCAGCCCCTTGGGCGTGTGAAATTGAGAGAAAGAGAGAAGGAGAAATTGTGTTGAATGAGTTGAAAAAGTGTAAAACAAACACGTATATATTTTCCAAAAATAAATTAATGATTTGCCATTTATTTGGCTTTCAAAAAGTCAAATGGTAAATGTATTCCAACAACTCTAACAACTACCATCACTCAATCACATCAATCAATCAAGTGTCACATCACTCAAAGTGACATGTGATTTGACGCTTGATGTGACTAGCGATTTGACGTTTGATTTGACTTGTGTGCCGCACTCGAATTCGAAATGCGAATGCGCTCGCAAATAATCTCGGGCTCGGGTTCGCTAATTCCAAATTAACGAATTTTCTGTTGCGTCGTAATTAAATGATTACGCCTAGCAAAATCACAATTCACGTTGCTAACGAATTAATTCTAAATTAATTCGTTCACCCGAATTAAAATCTAATTTTAATTCCGCGTCGAAATCCAAATATATCGAATATATTAATTAATCGATTAATTCCAAATTAATCGTTATCTCTCTTTAAATGATATTTTATCCCAGATAAAATATTTCCGCTATTAATCCCAGATTAATTTTCTCTCTCTTCTAATTAATCCCAGATTAATTTAGAGTGCGAGTTATACGTCATCGGTGAATCTTTGGGAAGCGACCTATGAGATCCCCGGATATGTTGGCAGTAAATTCGGTCGTCGGACTATCCGAACACGTAAGTACCTCGTACTACGTTTATACCGATTTACAAGACAAGGTTGGCCTCTAGCATAGCGCCATGCCTACCCAATTCTCCGGAAATATCCTTACAGGAATAAATGATCTGTATCAGGCGTAGTATACGTAGTATTGCGTATTTCTGTCCAGTATCAGATGATCACGTGCTAGGCCTGGGGCTGGAATTGTGTCTGCCCCGTACGAAGCACATGTCGGATGTCTGGTGACTAGTCTCTATAATCGGATAAACATGACCTTGTCATTTTATCCCGATAGCTGCAGTATTTAAGAGAACCAGTCCTGTATCCTACGTGACCATCATCTCCATATGACTGGAGTGACACTTCCGTCTTGACATCACACCCAACACACTACGATTCTCAATATACCCAGCATTGGCGTACACAGAACCTGTTAAAGCCCTGGACGACCGCAACCAAAGCATATTGATTGTCGCAAGTATTAGCGGTGCAAGTCTCAGGTTAAGACCAAATACACCTACCCTGATTTCGGACTTCCATAGACACATAGTCATACTACCAATGGAATTCCGAGGGGGTCTATCCAGAGCGAAGCTGTTTCTCATACCATCGGTAAAACGCAACCTCCTATTACACTTGCATGAGTATCCTATACCCAAATATATGAGAACTATACCATTGTTCCCTCACAACGCGCACACGTGTAATACTAGTCTTTTACGTATTTATCGATGTCCAATCTCGATAATACTCTGACTAGGGATATTTAATGATTTATCCTTCGTGGACTGATACTGTCTCATATCATTCTCCGTCCAGGAAAAAATCATAGGGACCTCATATCATTTATATATCTAGGTGATCTAATCACAAATGATAAGAGTGCAATCTCCTTTGTCACATAGTTAATTTGTACAACAACACCATGATCTGTACAAATAGTGACGCTATGGGTCATAATTGTCCAACATACATTGTTCTCATGTGAGATGTATAAGTACTATACTTTGGTTTCCCTACAATTTAAGCACTTATCCAATTTGGGTTCTAGTTTGGTATCATCCAAACGTATGCCCAGCATTCCCAAATCATCAGGAATGAGAAAACTCTGTTTCTTTCCTGTTCATATTAAATATGAATTATGTCTAACAGATTTTCATGGAACCTTATTCAAAATAAGTATTGCACTGTTAATGCTTATCCATTTGAAGGAAAATGGTAGCTCAGAGCGACTCATGATTAACCTTATCTTGTCTAACAAAATTTGGTTTCTCCGTTTGGACACACCGTCAAATTGACGTGTTCCAGGAGGAGTCCTCATTGAAAGAATACTATACTCTTTCAAGTATTTGAGAAACTTTCTGCTTAAGTATTTTTATCATGGTCAAACCGTGATGGTTTTAATACGTTAGCCGATCTGCTTGTCTATTTCGTGTCGAAACTCTAAAAGTTTCCGATTCGTGTTTCATAAGAAACACATAACCATAACGCGATGCCACATCCGTAAAGGTCACGAAACATTCATTTCCACATTTAGCCTAGCTAGACATGGGCCCACTTACGTTACAATGAAAGAGGGCTAACAAATCGGTGGCACTTACACTTTTACCAATTAAAGGTGTTTCATCATTTGAATGTAATAAAATCCGTCCTAGTATCCACTCTTCAAAAGTGTGGATATACGAGTCTTGTTTAATGTGTCCCAGATAACACTTCCACAAATAAGTCTTATCTGATCAAATCAGTTTGAGCTATTTGTTCGTCATATTATATGTTTGAGATTTATTTATATTCAAAATATAAATACTGTTATTCACATCTAATGTGTTTATCTCAATATCATCTTTATAAAATAAAACACTTTAGTGTTCTAGAATATAAAGGTATACTCGCAACGAGTTATACTCGATATATAGATAATGTTTCTAGTCAAACTAGTTACATTATAACAGTTTCCTAATTTAAGTACACACCCAAAGGGTAGTTCCTAAACTTAGGTATCTACGGTAAAACAGCGACTTTCGTCCCATTTCCGATTCGCAGATTAATCTCATTTGAAGTCAGTATCCTGCTCATAGCAGATTCTGCACATCAATGCATATTTATGTATCACACTTAGTATTTAAAATCCAATTTTAATACTAGTAGTGAACATATTTATGACAAACATATTTGAAGTCAGAGCCTTGCTCGTCTTCAATTCCTTCATGTCTGCTTTGTCCATACGGCAGTCACGCTTCAATGATCCCATTTGCCACAGTTTAAGTAGACATCTTGGGATATGTCCTTTGTCTTCCTAGAAGACAGTAATGATTTTGCTTTTGCCCTTTTATATATCCCAGAAGCCTTTGGCCAAGCTTTGGGTTTCTAGAATATCGAAGTAAGGTGCGCCTTGCGCTACTTGCCTTATTGCAAACTTTGGCTTTATCTCATTGAGAATAGCCATTAACTCTCCAAGAGTTATTAATTGCAATTTAATACTTCTAAGATCTAAGAATAGATCTATGAAGATCCTTCAATTTCTTCATCATACTTTAAGGATCTAATCCTTAGTTCTGATTAGGAAATTAAGGAGTCCTTTTGACAAGTATAATGGATTAATCACATGAATCTTCCAAAGATCATGCTCTACTATTTTCTTAACTCTGGGCTTAGGCCTAATATGTTATTTTATCAAATAAGTAACTTATTAGTTTCCAGGACCATCCTGAAATTTTATTCCCAATTTGAAAAATTAAAGTCGTTTAAACATATTTTTACCCAGGATTATGTTTTAAACACTAATCTTTCATTTATCTTGATTCCAATAGTCTAACTATCCAATCAACGATTTCAGATACAATCTAATGTAATGATTACTATAGTCTAACTATATAACTAATTACAATTTTATTGGTTAAAATCAAATATATATTGATTGATATAATCCAATTATATAATCAACTATAAATGATCAGTAAAATTCAAATATATTGATTACTATAATCCAATTATATAATCAACTATAAATGAAGGGTAAAATTCAAATATATTGATTACTATAATCCAATTATATAATCAACTATAAATGATCGGTAAAATTCAAATATATTGATTACTATAATCCAATTATATAATCAACTATAAATGAAGGGTAAAATTCAAATATATTGATTACTATAATCCAATTATATAATCAACTATAAATGAAGTAGTTTAAATACAGTCCAATTGTTTAATTAAAACAACAATTAAATATTAGTCCAACTAATATATTAATTTATTGACGAAATATTGAAATGAGCGTGTATTGGCAAGTATCTAAACGAAATTTGCAAATTTAATACTTGCCTCCCACTATTTTTCGGCGAGCCTCTAACCCTCTGTTGAGTACTCGGGAAACCTTATTTCCTAGTGGGCTAGGTACCCGTTAAATAACACACAATCTTGACTTTGGCCAACAAATTGTATGATACTTAACTAGGTAGATCTCTAAGATCAATTGGATCTCATCCAATTCCTAGATCCAGTAGGTGGACATCCAAGTCCGAAAAATATATACAATATATATGTCAATATATCCAATATATTTTCCTGACCTTTTTCCTCTGAATCAACTAAGCCTTGGCTTTGGCACAACAAGCTTAATGATTCCAGTTAAGCGGGACCCATTGACATGGAAAGCTTCGTAATCAATGTCGATGGACAAGAAGTGATCTTGACTTTGGCCAACAAATCACGACTTGGACAAGACACCGATATGGAACAAAACTCTCATGATTCAAACACATCCGCAATTGACAAAGGTCTTGACTTTGGCCAACAAACCAATGCCAACTTTGGATCTTGAGTAAGAATCACTCAATGGAAGGAAAAACGCTTAATATGTTTTGAGGGTTTTTCGCGTAAATTGGCAACCAATTTATTATCTTTGATTAGGTCTCATCATACACCCTTAAGCATGCATTCTAAAAGCATAATAAGGCGCGATAAATAAATTAATAATGATATGCGGATGGATATGTCACAAATTGTTCCTAGAACAAATCACTCTCTTTCCTCTCCACGGCAAGAACTATTCTAACTTCTACCCAATTACATAATACAATAAAGAAACCTCATTTACATTGAGGGGAATTGGTGAGAAGAGAAATACAAAGAGTAAGGAGGTAATAGGCTGGACACGCAGGTCCAATTTAATAAATTCTAAATTTATTACAATTTCCAAAATTGCCCTCGCCCTTCTAATATCCATTCGATATACATTATTCATACAACACATTCATGTATTCATACAAAGCATGTTATTCAATCAATCTAATCCAATTAATTAATCTTTGATTAATGACCATCCAATGTTCAAACAACGATTTTATTTACGCGAGTCCAACTCGTTTAAGAATAAATACTCAAAGTAAGTATTCTTGAATTATATTGAACTACAACTTTAAATCCAATTTATTTGTATTCAATACTAATTCCAAATTTAATTCCAAATTAAATATTTACACTTATTTATTTGCCTTAAAGACTTGGATTCCAAATCCAATCTTAATGGGTCTCAAAGGCCCAATAACATCCAATGTCATTTTAATTAAAGTCCAATAGGCTTTTAATTTATTCTTAAGGCATGGGCTTTGGCCATAATGAGTCAAACCCAAAATGCCAAGGCCCAATAGGAATCACCCTATTGCCTACAAATTAATTTAGGCCCATTAGGCCCAATTAAATTCTTTAAAGGGCCAAGTGATGTATTTGGACTTTATGGAATTGGTTTTGGGCCCAATTGGATCCAATCCAAAAGTCCAAAACAAAACTTGGTCAAACCAAGCCCATAAAGCCCAAATACACACTTTTAGCTTAGCCCAATTCATAATTATAATATTCCAAATATCACAATTATTTTAATTAAAGTGTATTAGCCATGATTAATTAATTAAACTCAATATTTCCAAAATACCAATTAACTTAATTAATCATGCTTAATCCATCAATTTATGCTCAACACAAATTGAAGCCAAAACACATCATTTCATGCTCAACATGCTCTTGAATTTAACATAAAAATTATTGACTTTGATTCTAATCTAATCAAACCAACAATAAACATTTAAACATGCATTTAAACATATCCAATGATGTTACAAAAAAAATAAAACTGCAGTCCATTGCACTACCAGTTTCGGCCATGATAAGGGAAATTTTAAATTTTTGATCCAATCATTTATTTCAAATCTAATCATGCATAACTCTAAGTTATCATATTCTAAGCATGCTCAAAGCATCAATTTGAAGAAATCATATTCAAAACACAAAAGCCCAAATTTTAGTCTCATGAACCCTAAAATTTTCATGCTTAAAATTGGCTCTTGATACCATTGTTAGTGTTCCTAGAACATGCCAAGGATCTAATAAGCAAGAAAAGGTGTTCATAAATTCATTATAAGTTGCGGAATTACTTACATTGAATGGATTTGAGCTTTTAAAATTTTGAATGAAGATCTCCAAGATCCAACCTTTGTGTTGATTCCAAGCTTTGAGTTGTGAATGAAGATCTCCAAGATCCAACCTTTGTGTTGATTCCAAGCTTTGAGTTGGTTTCCCTATCACCTTAGAAGACTTTTACAAGTGCTAGCTTTGTTGATTTTGCCACAAAATCAAAGAGAGAAGATACACAAGTTCACGCCCAAGCAAGGATGAACTAGGGTTTGATTTGTGTAAAGTGTTGTGTAATAAGAGAGAGAGATTCCTTTTGGTAAAATAAATTTACCCTTTTCACCTAAACAAGGTGGTTGGGTAAATGGTTTCACCAAAACCATTCCAAGGTAGTTGGAAAGTTGGTGGCTTGGCATAAATTCCAACTACCCTCCCAACTACCACATGTGAAGTGGGCCCCACATTTGAATTCAAAATTCAAATGGATTCTACGAATGTTTGCCGAAGCTCGGATTCGTTTAATCCGATTAAACGAATTTCCGTCGCTAAATAATTAAATCTATTTTAATTAAATGACGACGCCTCGTAAATATATTACGAATGCCGTTTACGAATTAATTCTAAATTAATCCGTTCGCTCGTATTAAAGTCTGACTTTAATTTCGTAATGAAATCCAATTCATATTAATATATCTGATATATTAATTTTAGCCCATACAAATAATTTAAATAGAAAAATCAAATTTAACTATTAAATTTATTTCACCGATTAATTCCAAATTAATCGCGTTTTCTCTCTTCCGAACACATTTAATCCCAGATTAAATAAAGCCTAAATTAATCCCAGATTAAATTTCTCTCTCTAAATTAATCCCAGATTAATTCTAGTTTAAGTCAACTGTCATCGGTGAATCTTTGGGAAGCGACCCAAGAGACCTCTGGATATTTGGCAGTAAATCCGGTTATCGGACTATCCGATTAAGTGTGTACCTCGTACCACATGCTTACGGATTTACAAGACATGGTTGGCTTCTAGCAAAGCACCGTGCCTACCCAATTATCCAGAAATATTCTTACTAGAATATACAATCTATGTCAGGCGTAGTATACGTAGTATTGCGTATCGCGATCCAGTATCAGATGTCACGTGCTAGGCCTGGGGATGGAATTATGTCTGCCCCGTACGAAGCATATGTCGGATGTCTGGTAACTAGTCTCTATAATCGGATGAACATGACCTAGTCATATCATCCCGATGACTGCAGTGCTTAAGAGTACTAGTTCCGTATCCTACGTGACATCATCTCCACTATGACTAGAATGATACTTCCGTCTTGACATCACATCCAATACACTACGATTCTCAATATACCCAGCAGAGGCGTATACAGAACCGGTTAAATCCCTGGACGACCAAAACCAAAACATATTGATTGTCACAAGTATTAGCGGTGCAAGTCTCAGGTTAAGACCAAATACACCTACCCTGATTTCGGACTTCCATAGACACGTAGTCATACTACCAATGGAATTCCGATGGGTCTATCCAGAGCGAAGCTATTTTCCGTACCATCAGTAAAATACAACCTCCTATTACACTTGCATGAGTATCCAATACCCAAATATATGAGAACTATGTTATTGTGCCCTCACAACGTGCACAAGTGTAATACTAGTCTTTTACGCATTATCGATGTCCAATCTCGATAATACTTTGACTAGGGATATTTAATGATTAATCCTTCGAGGACTGATATTGTCTCATATCATCTCAATCCAGGAACTAATCATAAGGATCTCCTATCATTTATACATCTAGGTGATCTAATCACAAATGATAAGAGTGCAATCTCCTTATCACATAGTTAATTTTTACAACAACACCATGATCTGTACAAATAGTGACACTATGGGTCATAATTGTCCAACACTACTGGGGAGAATCATTTGAGCGACAAAAAGAAAGTGTCACACTTTCAGATCCAGCCTAACGTTCGAGAAGTCATGTCTAGCTGACGACGTTAAACTTAGCGCACGCAGGGAGGAAACCCATCCATTTTGTGTATATATTGTGATCTGGTGTCTTTTATTTTTGTGTGTTTAATTTTTACAGGTAAGGTCATTTCACGATGGAAGAAGTTCTCACAAATCTTCACAAGTAATTTCCTTGTCTCCCTAAAAAATATCTGATGAAAGTCTACAAAGCCCGCTTGGAACGGATGAGACTACTGATGATCAAAGGTATTCCAACTGACATTCGTTGGATTATTGAAACACGGGTCCGATTGGCAGGTGAGTCTTCTGACTCTTTTATTTCACATCTTCCTGTTTTAGGAAGGAGCACATATGCTAAAAAGAGAAGAGCTAAAAGAATGTGTGTATGCTATAAATGTGCTCGTATGTTTTGTGATACTCGTTGTCGTTCTTTAGGAATGATGTCTGATAACTGTGAAGATAAGATTAATTTCATTAGGGATGGCTTGAGTAAGGAGTCTTTGGATGATATATCTAAGACTCTTGAGACGCATCCCTGTGGATATGTGTATCATGAAATTCGCGTGTTATATACACAATTCCAAAGAGAAAGACAAAAATTAAGTCTTGGGAATCTGACTCAAAAAGACCTTGTTTGCCAATTTATAAGAAAATTGGATGGGAAGCTTGTCCCTGACGCATAGACGTCAATCAAGCTGTTACTTTCTTGTAAATATTATATCGCTTTGTCTTTTCCTAATAATTGTGATTTGTTTTATTGTTTTTATTTTATTTTTCTCCGACAGGATCCAGACCCTTTTTGACCTTTCACGATTTACTGTTTTGCTACTGATCGTTCTTTGGAAGATACTAGTGCTATTATTACTCACCCATTTTCAGGTGTTATAAATTCAACTCATCTTTGCACTTTTGAAGGCATCCAGATTTGAGAAAAGAAACATACATAAAATGGAAGCTACTTCAAGAAGACGAGTTGTAAAAATCTGTCTTTTGTGGTACTAGTGTTAGTATTAAGCCACAATATGTAGCAGCAGCACAAGAATTGAGACGAGTCATAGCTGAGAAAAATATGCACCTAGTATATGGTGGAGGCAGTCTTGGATTAATGAGGATCGTTTCAAAGGCCGTACATGATGAAGGCAGCCAAGTTCTGGGAATCATCCCAAAACCCTTGGCAGAGGCGAATCTTATAGGATCATCAAACGGAGAAGAACTGATCGTGCCAGGTATGTCTAAACGACTGGTGGAAATGATTAACCGTGTTGATGCTTTTATTGTTTTGCCAGGTGGCTTGGGTACATTGGAGGAGATTTTTACAGTGCTATCTTGGGCGAACTTGAACATACACCAGAAACCAATTGGATTGTTCAACGCAGATGGATTTTATGATTTTCTTTGTGTATTTCATGATGATGCCCGGAGAAATGGGTTCGTGTCAAAACCTATGAAAGAACTCCTCTTCACTGCCAGAACTGCCCAGGATTTAATTGACCAAATCTTAGCATTCGAACCACAGATTGACCCTATCATTTCAAAGATAAAATGGTCCGATGATTATCGTGGTAAAAAACGTCGAATAAATCTGGATCTCAACCTTTAATTTCCTTTTTAGATGTAGAATTTCAGCTAACCAGGTAATATCTTCTAAACTCAGCTTCTACTTTTTAAGACATTGGGAACAATGTCTCATTTATGTTTGGGGGTGGGGAATAGTTAATTGGTATCTTATTTGTATGGTATTGTATGTTGTTTTTAGTCCAAAATTTTTCGAAAAATACCAAAAAATCAAAAAAATTGAATGTTTTTTACAAAAAGCAAAAAAATATTTTTTGTTTTTATGTTTTTTTAATTTGATTAATCGGGTGAAATTGGTGTGAGATAGCTGTGTAAGGAGTTTCCACTACTGAGACATATCTCAAACCTATTTCGAAACAAGTTAATTGTTGTTTATTTCCTTTTAAATTATTTAATTTGTCAATTCTCCATAAAACTGACTAAAAATGAATCTTCATATGCTCAGTTGACAGGTATTATCAACATACATGGTAACATACGGACATGAGCTGTAATTGAAAAGCTTGTAATATTAAGTGCTCTAGTTTAATTGGAGGAAGCATCTCAAAAAGCGATGGGATAAAAAATAATCAAAAAGAAAGAAAAAAATCAGAAAAATCAGAAAAAATTATTCCATTGCTGGAAAAAGGTGTGAATTCTGATAAAACTTTAGGACAAAAATATTACTTTCTTCTCAACTACACTTGTGACTATTGTAGGTATAGACACTATATTTTTGCATAAAGCCCAATGATGAGCCTCGTATGGAGGCACTACCCCGATAAGTTGCGGAAGTCGCGGGAAACGGACATCGAAAGGAAAAATTAAGAAAAAAATAAATACCTTTCCTAATTTAATTCGTTTGTTTAGCCTCAGGTTCGCTCGATTAATCCCTGTTTTAACTATTAGGCTCGGCCCAAAATCCCCGCAACCCAAAGAACCAAGCCACATGCCCAATCCCACCAAAGAACCAAGCCATACACCCAAGGCCCACCAAAGCCCAATCCAAAAATATTCAACACATTTAAAACACATGCCAAAATTTAAATAAATCTCATTCCTAATCTAATCAAATCCCCTTCCTTATTAATAATATTTTGAAGATATTCCCCCACCAAAAATACAAGATCATTTACTTAAATAATTGAATTAAATACACCCCATATTTACTTGATTTTGTTTCCTTTTGAAAGCCCATACACAAACAAGGAATCCCTAGGATGCACTATTATAAAAGAGGCCAAAATCCAAACCCTAGGTTTCCACTCCACACTCTCCATATTCACGACACATACACACCATTTTTCTCTCAAACCGAAAAACAACAACAAACCCTAAACACTCTCTCGACCCTAAAAAAAACACTTCTTTCTCTCTCTCTCTTTTATATGTTTCTCTCACGAAAAAACACAAAAACCCTAGGGGAGGTCTCGGCTTCTCTCTCAGTCCCCACGAACTCACTTCTCTCCTCTCTCATGTACACACACAACATCAACAAGCAGGCCACACAGCTTCACACCCAGGCCTTACACAACCCACTGACCACACACAAACCTTGCACTTCACGCAGCCACTCCCCTCTCGCACGCCCATCCTCTCTCTCTCGCCTTCATCACCTCTCTCATCCTTCGACAGCAGCCCTCTCTCACAAAAACACAGACCTTAAACAGCAACCTCACACAACCCATTGACCACACATAGGCCCTGCACTCGGCGCACACAAGATCACAAGACTCTCCTTCACGTCTCTCTCTCTCACCATAAACCAACATACACACACAAACGAAACAGCCCTTCCACAAACAGACGAAACAAACAACAGCCCCCATAACCACACAAGAAAGCAACTCCACCGACTCATACAGTAAGCAACCCCTGCCTTCACTGACAAATAAAATAATATCCTTGACCGATTACACAAAAAACAAGAGTAGCCTCTCCACCGATTCATTGATTCACGAAATACCAGCCCTAAAACGCATAAAAAACAGTCCCCAAAAACCCCCTAAACCGAGAGTAAACCAGTCTAAAAATAGTCTCCAAAATACAACCCAAACAGTGAACAAAAATAGCCCCCCAAAATAGCCCATAAAATGCCCAAAACAGCGACAAAAAACAGTGAAGAAAGATAGAGAAAACATCAGCGAAAATAGCAAGACAACGAAGGTAAATACTAAACCAGAAAACCAGAAAAATTAAGGAGCATTAACCCTTCCGACGACGACGTAACACACTTCGAGGAACAACTTAAAAGGTAAGACCCGAGGGCACCCATTTTTACTATTTATCTTTTCAATTATTCATTGTTGATCATTTGCATGCATCATCATATTTTATGTACATTTTTATTTATGTTGAGTTAATGATTGCAGGCTATCTCTTGCGGTATATCGGATGGAAACCTAGACGTAAATTCCGTAGCCGAATCTGAATGGACGGTAGTGCGGTCTGTACTTGGGATACAACTCCACGTACCGCTTGAGAAACTTTCAAGCACGTGTTACGTTTTGATATTTAATTTTGTGTTTATTTTTTCGCTATTTATTTTCTATGGATTGTTTCTTTGTTTATGCATTATTAATCTTGATGCGCATGGGCTAATCATGTGGGGGTAAAGGTCCTCTATTCGAGGGAAATGCCTAAAGGCTACCTTTACCATGATGTTTTGCCGCGCCGGATGAAGTATACTTGATTAAATGCGAAATACGTTCAATCGGGCTTACGAGGTCCCATATAGATGTCGGCCTTGGTCATATCTCTTTTATGATTTCATCATTTAATTTTTGCATGTCATTGCTTTATTTACTTATGCATTACAATCTAGTGCGCATGGGCTAATCATATTGGATTAAAGGTCCTCTATTTGAGGGAAATGCCCAAAGGCTACCTTTACCATAATTTTGCCGCGCCCTTCTTCTGTTGATCTTGTTATTTACCTTTCTTGATTGTTATGTTTTCATTCTTCACTTTGCATTCATGTTGTTTCAATGCTTAAGTGTTGCCTTTTATGGTATATCGGTGTTGAGTTCTAATATATGTCCCAAGATCAACAAATCAAGCAAGAAAACGCATGAATACACAACATAGGAGGTGCGGAATATACTCACAATGGTCGGTTTTGATGCGAAGATGAAGAACACAAGCCTTCAAGCTCCCTCCATAAGCTCGGCAATAGCTTCCTCATGCAGTGGACTGCTCGATTTTGGTCCTTCTTGTCTCTCCAAGATTCGGCCATGCATGGACTCCATGGAAGCTCAAAGCTTCAAGCTCCAAAAATTAAATCCAAGCTCATGAAGACACTTCCCTATCACCTATGTATCACTCATGGTGTGCTAGCACTAAGTCTTCTTCAATTTGCTTCTCAAAAATTCGGTGAAACCAGAAACTTTTTAAGCAAAAATCGGCTTGAAGCCGTGAAGGAGAGAAGAAGAAAAGGAGAGGGAAAGGAAGAAGACCGTAGGTCTTCATGTGAGAGAGAGAATAAATAAAGATTTAATATATATATTTATTACATTTACCAAGTAAATTAAATAAAACATATATATATATATTACTTTAATTCAAAAGTCAAAAATAAAAAGCAATAAAGTTTCCATCATTTCTACTTACTTTAAGTCACATCACATCACTTTAATAAAGTGACATGTGTCAAGTCACATCACTCAAAGTGACAATTGATTTGACGCATGATGTGACAAACGATTTGACGCTTGATGTGACTCGCATACCGCGCTCGAATTCGAAATGCGAATGCGCTCGTAATCACTCTCGGGCTCGGGTTCGGGTTCGCTAATTCCAAATTAACGAATTTTCGTCGCGTCGTAATTAAATGATTAATTCTAAATTAATTCGTTCGCCCGAATTAAAATCTAATTTTAATTCCGCGTCATAATCCAATTCTTATAATATATCGAATATATTATTTATCGATTAATTCCAAATTAATCGTCTCTCTCTTTAATTAATATTTTATCCCAGATAAAATATTCCGCAATTAATCCCATATTAATTTCTCTCTCATCGAATTAACCCAGATTAATTCTATCTCTCTCTTCTAATTAATCCCAGATTAATCAAAGTGCAGTCATACGTCATCGGTGAATCTTCAGGAACCGACCCATGAGATCTCCGGATATGTTGGCAGTAAATACGGTCGTCGGATTATCCGAACACGCAAGTACCTCGTACTACGTTTATACCGATTTACAAGACAAGGTTGGCTTCTAGCAAAGCGCCATGCCTACCCAATTCTCCAGAAATATTCTTACAGGAATATATAGATCTGTATCAAGCGTAGTATACCGTAGTATTGTGTATATCGGCCCAGTATCAGATAGTCACGTGCTAGGGCTGGGGCTGGATAAGTGTCTGCCCCGTCCGAAGCACATGTCGGATGTCTGGTAACTAGTCTCTATAATCGGATATATATGACCTGTCATAATATCCCGATGGCGGCCAGCACTTAAGAGCACTAATACCGTATCCTGCGTGACATCATCTCCACTATAACTGAAGTGATACTTCCGTCTCGACATCACACCCAATACACTACGACTCTCTGATAACCCAGAAGCGGTGTACACAGAACCGGTTAAAGCCCTGTACCACCAAGACCAAAGTCTACCGATTATCGCAAGTATTAGCGATGCAAGTCTCAGTTAAGACTATAAAACCTACCTTGATTTCGGCCTCCCATAGACACATAGTCATAATACCAATGGGATTCCGAGGGGTCTATCCAGAGCGAAGCTGTTTCTCGTACCATCGGTGAAACACAACCTCCTATCGCACTTGCATAAGTATCCAATACTTAAATATATGAGAACTATGCCGTTGTGCCCTCACAACGCGCATAAGTGCAATACTAGCCTATTCCGCATTGTCGATGTCCTGTCTCGATAATACTCCGGCTAGGGATATTTAATGATTAATCCTTCGTGGACTGATACTGTCTCATATCATCTCAATCCAGGAACTAATCATATGGACCTCTCTTCATTTATACATATATGGTGATCTAATCACAAATGATGAGAGTGCAATTTCCTTGTCACATAGTTAATTTGTACAACAACACCGTGATCTGTACAAATAGTGACGTGGGTCATATTATCCAACAATCTCCCACTGGCACATAGCCAGTCACTCGAGTGTCTAACACCCGAACTATGTTATTCGCTCAAATTGCTGAGGAAAGGGTTTCGTCAGCGGATTTGCGTAATTATCTTCTGACGCGATTTATACGATCATCACATCGCCACGATGTATGATCCGAACGAATCAGATGAATATAGAAGTATATATCTGGATCGTCGATGAGACTTTTAATTCCTTAGCCTGTGTTGACGCCTAGCTCAGCTGCTAAAAGAACTATATCTAATCTAATTAGATTTATTATCGATCCAAATGGCTTCTATTGCTACCTCAGCTGCAGCAATAATCCGCATTTGTTGTTAATCGGCAACAATTATCTTGCTCGGAATATTTCCAGCTTACTGTCCGTTATTCAAACTTTATAGTACCGCAGTATTACCGGTTTGGAAACTTGCAGCAGTGATCCCAGTCACTTCAAGTTCTCCATCTCCATAGTTTAAGACAACATCTTTAGTTCTCTCAGATACTAACAGATGTTCTTAATCTTCAATCCAGTGACTATCACTGGATTGACCGATTGTGACTCCATATGCTCAAAGCGTATGAGACACCAATACAAGTACATTTTAAATGTACAATTCTCAGAGAGTGTAACAACTCCAAATCTAGCCCAGTAGATCTTTATTCCTTGAATAAAGGTTGTTACTCCCCAGAATTCTACGGAGAATTTCTTATGAAAGCCAAGCTTTCACCGATTGTTTTATGGGAATTTTATTATCAGTGCTCTCCCACTAACCTCCTTATATACACAAGAATTATTTCGTTTTTAGTCAAATCATAAACCATTATGATTATTTCAAAACGTCAGTTCCAAGAACCTTATGCTTGTTTCAATCCAAACATGGATTAAATAACCTGCAAACCTTGTTTGTCGGTTATACAAAATCGTCAGGATGTTGTAAGCATCCTCCAAAAGGTTTCCTTTTCAGGAAAGCGATTTTGACCTGCAACTGACACATTTCATAAATGAAATATGCAGTTATCAACAAGCATCTTCAAAATGGATTTACCATGGCAACAGGTAAAAGGTTGAATCGTTATTAACACAATGTTGATAACGATACCTTTCCGTCAAAAGCCCAGCTTTGTACGTTGGTATGTTGCCTTCCATGTATGTTCCTTGAAGACGTTTAATGTACCAATAGGCACAATGCCTTGTGGTACAACAACTAGTATCCAAAATAGTTGTTATACATGGAATCCATTTCGGACTCATGGCACTTTGCCATAATAGGGGTCGATACCTCGTATCACACTTCCTCAAAACGTAGTCGGTGGATGTACCTTCATAAGATTGAACATCTTTATGAGGTTAGATCAGAAACCCATACCCTAGGTCGTTTTCTGACTCTATCCGATCTACGCGGTTCTTGTGTATTCGAAGATTAATGGTATAGATTCATCACAGATGAACTATTTGTGTTCCATTATGGACTTGTGCCTTGAACAGTATTACTCCGATTTTCATCGAGTATCACTATCCTCCCACTGACACTGCATGTCTGTATTCCTCTCAGGAAAACTGCATGGTGAGCAACAATCACATTGTTCTCATGTGAGATTTACAAGTACTATACTTATGGTTTCCATAGGATAACCTATATTGGCACTTATCCAATTTGGGTCCTTAGTTTGGTATCATCCAAACGTTATGCCTGGCATACCCAAATTATCAGGAATGAGAAACCTCGTTTCTTCCCTGTTCATATCCTATATGATATATGTCAAACAGATTTATATGGAACCTTATTCTAAATAAGTTTTGCACTGTTAGTACATATCCTATTGAAGGAAACAGTAGCTTAGAGCGACTCATGATTAGTCTTATCATGTCTAACATGATTCGGTTAATACGTTCAGACACACCGTCACTTTGACGTGTTCCAGGAGGAGTCCTCATTTGAAAGAATACTATACTCTTTCAAGTATATAATAAACTTATTGCTTAAGTATTTTTCCAATACGGTCTTACCGTGGCGGCATAATACTATAGCCGATCTGTTTATTTACTTCGTGTCGAAACTTTAAAGTTTCTGATTTGTGTTCTTCAAAAGAAACACATAACCATAACGTGATGCCACATCCGTTAAGGTCACGAAATATTCATGTTCACATCTAGCCTAGCTAGATATGGGCCCACTAACTTCACCATGAATAGGGCTAACAGATCGGTGGCACTTACACTATTACCAAGTAAATAGTTTTTAGGTACTTTACCTAATAAACTAGATTCGCAGACCTTATTTGAATAGTCAAATCAGTCCTAGTATCCACTCTTCAAAAGTGTGGATATACGAGTCTTGTATAATTGTGTCCCAGACAACAATGCACAAATAAGTCTCTATTGATCAAATCAATTTGAGCTATTTATTTGTCATTTTATATGTTGAGATTTTATTTATATTCAAAATATAAATCTGTTATTACATCTAATGTATTTATCTCAGTATCATCTTTATATAATAAAACTTAGTGTTCTATAATATAAAGATTTATATCCGCAACGGATTAAACGCTGATATAGAGATAATGTCTCTAGTCAAACTAGTTACATTATAACAGTTCCTAATTTAAGTATATACCCAAAGGGTAGTTCCTAAACTTATGTATCTACGGTCGAAACAGCGACTTTCGTCCCGTTGCGATTCGCAGAGAATCTCGGCTTGAAGTCAGTATCCAGCTCATAGCGGATTCTGAACATCAATACATATATTTTATGTACCACACTAAGTATTTAAAATCCAATTTCAATACTAGTAGTGAACATAACTTTGACAAATATTTTTAAAGTTAGAGCCTCGCCCTTTCTTTAATTCCTTCGTGTCTGCCATATCCAAATGGTAGTCACTTTGGGATATGTCAATTATCCTTTTCAATATTTCAGAAACCTTAGGCCAAGCCTTGGGTTTTTAGAATATCGAAACGATGTGCACCTCGTGCTACATGCCCAATTGCAAACTTTGACTTTATCTCCTCTAGAATAGTCAATTAATTCTCCAAGAATTATAAATTGCAATTTTAATACTTCTTAAATCTAAAATTAGATTTATGACAAGTATATTAAATTAAGCATTAAAGTCATCATCACATAAATCTTCCAAAGATTTTATGCTCTACTTATTTGCTTAATTTGGGCTTAAGGTATAATAAGTTATTTTATCCAATAAAGTAACCTATTATTTATTCCCAATTTGAAAATTAAATCATTTAAATATTTTAATCCCAGATTATATTTTAAATATCCAACTTTTCAATTTTATCTTGATTACAATAGTCCAACTATTTAATCAACGATAAGTGGTTACTATATATTATAATGATTATAATAGTCAAACTATATAATCAATATAATCCAAATTAGTTAACCTCAATTACATTGATTACTATAATCCAATTATAAAATCAACTGTAAACTGAAATTAATTAATTCAAATATATTGATTAATATAATCCAATTATATATAATCAAGTATAATACAGTCCAACTGTTTATTAAACAACAATTTAAATATTAGTCTAACTAACATTTAATCTAATGACGAAATTATTTAAATGAGCGCGTATGGCGAGTAATTGAACGAGTATTGCAAATTCAATTCTTGCCTCCCACTATTTTTCGTCGAGCCTCTAACCCTCTGTCGAGTACTCGGGAAACCGTGTTTTCTAGTGGGCTAGGATCCCATTAAATATCACACAATCTTGACTTTGGCCAACAAATTGTATGATAATTAACTAGGTAGATCTATAAGATCAATTGGATCTCATCCAACTCCTAGATCCAGTAGGCGGATATCCAAATCCTAAACATATATCTTATATATGCCAATACATCCAATGTATTACCTAACCTTTTTCCTCTGAATCAACTAAGCCTTGGCTTTGGCACAACAAACCTAGTGATCCCAGTCAAGCGCGACCCATTGACCATGGAAAGCTTCGTAATCAATGTCGATGGACAAGAAGTGGTCTTGCCTTTGGCCAACAAACCACAACTTGGACAAGACACCGATATGGAACAAAGCTCTCGTGATTCAAACCCATCTTCGACGGACAAAGGGCTTGACTTTGGCCAACAACCCCATGCCAATCTCGGATCTTGAGTAAGAATCACTCAATGGAAGGAAAAACACTTGATATTGAGCGAGGGTTTTTCGCGTGCAATTGGCTACCAATTTATTATCTATGTTAAGGTCTCATCATCATACACCCTTAAGCATGCATTCTAAACACATAATAAAGCGAGTATGAAATAAAATAATAATGATATGCGGATGGATATTTTACATTGATCCTAGATCAAATCTCTCATTTTCTCTCTCCAAAACTAGCACATGTACTTAATTCTACCCGTTACACTACACTTCTAAAGAAACCTCATTTACATTGAGGGGAATAGGTGAGAAGAGAATACAAAGAGTATAGAGGTGATAAGGCTGGACACGCAGGTCCAATTAATAAATCAATTTATTACAATTTCCAATTATCCCACCCGACTAATATCCATCCGATATACATTATCTGCATCGCAACCATGTATTCATACAAGCATGTTATCAATCAATCAAATCCAATTAATTAATCTGATAATTAGTGATCATCCAATGTTCAAACAACGATTTGATTTTTGCTCGAGTCAAACTCGTTTTGCGAATAAGTACTCAAAGTAAGAATTCTTGAATTAAATTAAACTACATAATTAAATCCAATTTAATACGCATTTAATTCTAATTCACTATTTAATTCCAAATTAAATATTACACTTTTATTAACGAACCTTTACGACTTAAATTCCAAATTTAATCGCAACGGGTCTCAAAGCCCGATTAACATCTAATGTTTTTTTTTTAATTAAAGTCCAATGGGCTTTTAATTAATTTCTATAAGGCGTGGACTTTTGGTCAACTCGGGTCAAACCGAAGAACAAAATCCAATTCGGGAGTTACCCCATAAGCCTTTAAATTAATTTTGGCCCATTAGGCCCAATTAAATAATTAAGGTCCTTAAGTCATAATTGGACTTTATGGATGCGGTTTTAGGCCCAATTGGATCCAACCAATTTGCCTAAACTCAACTTTGTTACAACAAAGCCCAAAAGCCCAATTACAACCTAACAAGCTCAATTTCCAAAATCAAGCCCAAATTAATTAACTTATAAAATTCCAATTTCACAATTAATTAACCTAAGTGTATTACACAATCAATTACCCAATTAACATTTCTAAAACATCAATTAGCCTAATTAATCATGCACTTTAACAACCAAATAGTGTCCAACACAATTCAATTTAAATCAAACCCAATTTACATGCTTTCAAGTCTCGGCAATTAGGGGTTTTTCAATCCGATTCGGTTTCAATCCGATTGAATCCCAATCATCATTTCCCAAATCAATTCAATTCATCCAATGAATTAAACAAAAAATCACAATGAATTTCATGTTCATTAAGATTCGGCCAAGCCACTTTAAAAGGGAAAAAAATGTTCCAAATCAAAATTCAATCCAATTGAACTTCAAAACAACATTACCCAATTGTTTTAAGTCATCCAATGATCAAAAAACAAGTTAATTCCAAGACATTAGGGTTCTACCAATTTCGGTCATGCCTCCAATTTGGGAAAATTGATCCAATCCAATTTTCTTGAAATTGATCACACACATCTCAATTAAACATGTTTTAAGCATACTTAAACATCCAATTTAATTAAAACATGCTCAAACACATTTTTCCCAATTTCAAGTTACATGTTCAACCTAAAGAATTGGGGAAAATTGATCCAATCCAATTTTCTTGAAATTGATCATGCACAACTTCAATTAATCAACATACAAGCATACTTAATCAATCAATTCAACCAAATCAATGCTTCAATTGATTTTACCCAATTGTCATGCCCAAAATTTGGGGAAAATTGAATCCAATCCAATTTCATGAAATTGATCATGCACAACTTCAATTCATCAACATACAAGCATACTTAATCAATCAATTCAACCAAATCATGCTTCAATGATTATCCCCAATTTCAAACCCTAAATTTCATGCTTGATAATAGCTCTGATACCATTGTTGAGTTCTAATATATGTCCCAAGATCAACAAATCAAGCAGAAAACGCATGAATACACAACATAGGAGGTGCGGAATATACTCACAATGGTCGGTTTTGATGCGAAGAAAAGAACACAAGCCTTCAAGCTCCCTCCATAAGCTCGGCAATAGCTTCCTCATGCAGTGGACTGCTCGGTTTTGGTCCTTCTTGTCTCTCCAAGATTCGGCCATGCATGGACTCCATGGAAGCTCAAAGCTTCAAGCTCCAAAAATTAAATCCAAGCTCATGAAGACACTTCCCTATCACCTATGTATCACTCATGGTGTGCTAGCACTAAGTCTTCTTCATTTGCTTCTCAAAAATTCGGTGAAACCGGAAACTTTTAAGCAAAAATCGGCTTGAAGCCGTGAAGGAGAGAAGAAGAAAAAGAGAGGGAAAGGAAGAAGACCGTAGGTCTTCATGTGAGAGAAGAAGAAATAAAGATTAATATATATATTTATTACATTTACCAAGTAAATTAATAAAACATATATATATTACTTTTACTTTTCAAAAGTCAAAAATAAAAAGCAATAAAGCTTTCCATCATTTCTACTTTTACTTTAAGTCACATCACATCACTTTAATAAAGTGACATGTGTCAAGTCACATCACTCAAATTGACAATTGATTTGACGCATGATGTGACAAACGATTTGACGCTTGATGTGACTCGCGTACCGCGCTCGAATTCGAAATGCGAATGCGCTCGCAATCACTCTCGGGCTCGGGTTCGCTAATTCCAAATTAACGAATTTTCCGTCGCGTCGTAATTAAATGATTACGCCTAGCGAAATCACTATTCACGTCGCTAACGAAATTAATTCTAAATAATTCGTTCGCCCGAATTAAAATCTAATTTTAATTCCGCGTCATAATCCAATTTCTTATAATATATCGAATATATTATTTTATCGATTAATTCCAAATTAATCGTTCTCTCTCTTCTTTAATTAATATTTTATCCCAGATAAAATATCTCCGCAATTAATCCCAGATTAATTTTCTCTCTCTCATCGATTAATCCCAGATTAATTCTATCTCACTCTTCTAATTAATTACCCAGATTAATCAAAGTGCGAGTCATACGTCATCGGTGAATCTTCAGGAACCGACCCATGAGATCTCCGGATATGTTGGCAGTAAATACGGTCGTCAGATTATCCGAACACGCAAGTACCTCGTACTACGTTTATACCGATTTACAAGACAAGGTTGGCTTCTAGCAAAGCGCCATGCCTACCCAATTCTCCAGAAATATTCTTACAGGAATATATAGATCTGTATCAAGCGTAGTATACCGTAGTATTGTGTATATCGGCCCAGTATCGGATAGTCACGTGCTAGGGCTGGGGCTAGATAAGTGTCTGCCCCGTCCGAAGCCATGTCGATGTCTGGTAACTAGTCTCTATAATCGGATATATAGGCCTTGTCATAATATCCCGATGGCCGGCCAGCACTTAAGAGCACTAATACCGTATCCTGCGTGACATCATCTCCACTATAACTGAAGTGATACTTCCGTCTCGACATCACACCCAATATACTACGACTCTCTGATAACCCAGAAGCGGTGTACACAGAACCGGTTAAAGCCCTGTACCACCAAGACCAAAGTCTACCGATTATCGCAAGTATTAGCGATGCAAGTCTCAAGTTAATACTATAAACACCTACCTTGATTTCGGCCTCCCATAGACACATAGTCATAATACCAATGGGATTCTGATGGGTCTATCCAGAGCGAAGCTGTTTCCCATACCATCGGTGAAACACAACCTCCTATCGCACTTGCATAAGTATCCAATACTTAAATATATGAGAACTATGCCGTTGTGCCCTCACAACGCGCACAAGTGCAATACTAGCCTATTCCGCATTATCGATGTCCTGTCTCGATAATACTCCGGCTAGGGATATTTAATGATTAATCCTTCGTGGACTGATACTGTCTCATATCATCTCAATCCAGGAACTAATCATATGGACCTCTCTTCATTTATACATATATGGTGATCTAATCACAAATGATGAGAGTGAAATTTCCTTGTCACATAGTTAATTTGTACAACAACACCGTGATCTGTACAAATAGTGACGCTATGGGTCATATTATCCAACAATCGGATGGAAACCCAGCCATAAATTTCATAGCCGAATCTGAATGGACGGTAGTACGGTCTGTACTTGGGATAAAACTCCACGTACCACTTGAGAAATACTCACGCACATGTTTATGTCATTTTGGATACCATTTTGGTAACCTTGTTCGAACTCGTTATCAAACGCTACACGAACGTATACATTCTGCCTCAGTCCGTTCAAACGCAATTACAAACGCTACTCGAACGTGCATGTATTCTGTTTTACCTTGCATCATATCTTATCCCATTCGAACGTATTTTAGAACGCTATACGAGCACATGCATTCTGCCTCATTTTCTTTCGAACGCGTTTCCAAACGCTATACGAACGCTTGCATTCTGTTTTTTGTTCGAACATGTTTCCAAATGCTATACGAACGCTTGCATTCTGTTTATATTTCGAACGTGTTTCTAAACGTCATATGAACGCTTACATTCTGTTTATCGTTCGAACGTGTTTCTGAATGCTACACGAATGCACATACAGAGAACATACCTTATTTCATCATATTTTATGCATGTTTGCCTTTTTGGTAATTTCTTTTGCATTACATATTAATCATCTTACTTTATTATTGACGCTCTTTACTGTTGTTATTTATTTATATTTCCGCATTTCTTTATTTGATATGTTTATGGAATTATGCGCCCGTTTTTTTATTCTATTCACTTTTATGGGTGTGGAAACTTGGGTGTTGATTAAATTATCTTGCATGTGTTTCATAAGAGTTGGTTATACTATTGCATAAATCCTTTCATTACAATTGGCATAAGTAAGGGACCATTCCGAACCCAACGATTTGAGGTCTTCCCTTTCGAGGGTTGAGTGCGGCCTTAAATCATTTCCCAGTTCACATTGGGTGGCGACTCCTTTATTCTCCGGTTTAGTCCCCCGCGGGCTATTTCGTACTCCTGACCGAGTCGCGACCTCGGACAGCATCACCGTGTCCACAGTCTGGCGACTCCACTGGGGATAGAGAATCGGCTCTGAAATAATGTCTTGTAATGTTTGTGATTTTTGCTTTAGTTAACCTTGTCTACAAGTGGGTTGGGACCAATGGGTTAATAAAACTTTCCAAACTAAAGTTGATTTAACCAAAGGTATTATTAGAGTTAGATAATGATTTGGTGTATTCCTTCACTCACTACATTTTTATAGCCAAAAGGAAAAGCTGCGAAGACATCTAGATAATCATTTACTCAAAGCTTACCTTAAGGCATATTTAAAGTGATGGACTAATTTGGAGGATCTATTGTTTATTCCTGTCACCAAGGTGATTAGAGCCTAAGAGGTAAGGGTATTTAAGAGAGTTCGCTCCACCCCCCCTCTGGGGAATTTTCAATAGAGGAATCCATTTGACAGTTATTCGTGCATCGTGAAGTCATTTTCGCTCGAAGCGGTGGATCGTTATATGGTATCATCACTCATTGGCACGTACCTTAGGGTATAAAAAAGGTGCGCTCACTTGGTCGCTCGAACCCTTGAGTGGGGAGACCTAGTTGTGGGCAACCCTTCACCGGCGGGAGCCTTTATCCGTACCATTGGGAGCCCACATGTGAACCATAGTTGTATGACCTATAGAAGCCACCCTTTATGCTTGTTTTTGGGACCATCATCATTTGGATTCATTTGGACTTCTTGTTATGAGATTCATACTTGTTGGGCCATTTAAACTGGGACGAGTTTATGTCTTATGACGATTGGGCCAAAATTTTCCAAAATGTCGATGGGCCACTTTGTGCTTGGGCCCCCTATCATTTGAAGTTGTTTAGCCACATTATTGCTTTAACCCTTGAGTGAGGAGTCCTAGTTGTGGGCAATCCTTCGCCGGAGAGAGCCTTTGTCTATACCCCTATAAACCCGCACATGAACTGTAGTTGTAGGACTAATAGAAACTATCCTTTTATGCTTGCGTCTAGGACCGTCGTCATTTGAATTCAGTTGGACCTTTTGTCATGAGGTATGGGCTTGTTGGGCCATTTAAACTGGGACGAGTCCGTGCTTTGTGGCAATTGGGCCAAAAGCTTCTAAAATGACAATGGCCACTTTATGTTTAGGCCCCTTATTATTTGAAGTTGTTTAGCCATGTTATCGTAAAGGTGTAAACCTGTTGGGCCTTTTCAACTGGGACAAGTTTGCACCGCGCAATAGTATGATTGAATGCTTTAAAATGATGATGGGCCGAATTATATATTCCATACATCGCACGTATTTCATGCATCTCATGCATACACACGTCATGTTAACCCATGTGTCTTAAAAGCCATCATAGATACCCGTTGGGTTAGGAAAGAGGGAAAACTCGTCAAAAAACAGTTAGCAAACATGAGCAAATCAGTTAACGAGGGATCTCGTATGGATCAGCTGGAGACTAATCTCACTAAGGTCACCGAGCAAATGCAAGTTTTGACCACTGCTATGACTAATATGGCTGTGCCCCGCGCTGCGGGAGGCTTTGAGAATTAGAGGCATGAGGGCCCTCCGAGCGGGTTGAATGATGATGTCTCCATCTTTGATGATGACATGGCTGAGTATGAAGCATGCGCCTTCAGATTGATGACATTGATAGCCTTGAAAGCTAAGAGCGTGGAAGTCTATGGAGACTCGATGTTAGTAGTCCGACAACTGCAAGGAGAATGAGAGTTGAAGGAAGAATAGTTGAAACCCTACTTGTTCCACCTCAGGAGTCTACCACAGGCCCTCCCCGATTGTAAATTCCAGCACTTGCTGCGAGAAGAGAACCAAATGGCGGACGCATTGGCTACACTTGTCGCAACTTGGTAAAATCCGGAGAAGTTTGTGATGAGACCTCTAATGTTGACAACGGCGAGCAAACCAGTTTATGAGATAGAAAGAATCTTGGAAGTAGAATTCGACGACGGGAAACCTTGGTATGACGATATTCAGAGATATCTGGAACACGGGGAATTCCCGGAAGTTGCAAGCAGAAAAGGTAGGATAGCCATTCAGAAGTTGGCTTCTCAGTATGTGAGTTTGAAGGGAGAACTATACAAGAGACAGGCGAATGGCATTCAGCTGAAATGTTTAAGAAAAGAATAGGCTCAGAAAGCAATGGAAGAAGTACACGCCGGAGTATGTGGACCGCACATGAACGGATTGAGTCTGTCTCGAAAGATAGTAAGACAAGGCTTTTACTGGTTGACCAAGGAAGCTGACTGCACGAAGCAGGTAAAGCATTGTCACGATTGTCAAGCGCACGGTAACTTGAACCATTTTCCGCAGACAGAGTTGTTGGACAATTATGACCCATAACATCACTATTTGTACAGAATATGGTGTTGTTGTACAAATTAACTATGTGACAAAGGAAATTGCTCTTTTATCATTTGTAATTAGATTACAGGGATATATAAATGATAAAAGTCCATATGATTAGTTCCAGATTGATAAGATATGAGACAATATCAATCCATAAAGGTTTAATCATTAAAACATCCATAGTCGGAGTATTATCGAGATTGGACATCGATAATGCGGAATAGACTAGTATTGCATTTGTGCGTGTTATGGGAGCATAACGTCATAGTTCTCATATATTTGGGTATTGGATACTCATGCAAGTGTAATAGGAGGTTGTGTTTACCAATGGTACGGAAACAACTTCGCTCTGGATAGACCCCTCGGAATTCCATTGGTAGTATGACTATGTGTCTATGGAAGTCCGAATCAGGGTAGGTGTATTTGGTCTTAACCTGAGACTTGCACCGCTAATACTTGCGACAATCAATATACTTTGGTTTTGGTCATCCATGGCTTTAACCGGTTCTGTGTACGCCTTTTCTGGGTATATTGAGAATCGTAGTGTATTGGGTGTGATGTGAAGGTGGAAGTATCACTCCAGTCATATAGAGATGATGGTCACGTAGGATACGAAACTAGTGCTCTTATGTACTGCAGTCATCTGGATAATATGACTAGGTCATGATTATCGGATTATAGAGACTAGTTACCAGAGATCCGATATGTGCTTCGTACGGGGCAGACACAATTCCAGCCTCAGGCCTAACACGTGACATTCGATACTGGATCGCAATACGCAATACTATGTATACTACGTCTGATATAGATTACATATTCCTTTAAGAATATTTCTGGAGAATTGGGTAGACATGATGCTTTGTTAGAAGCCGACCATGTCTTGTAAATCGGTAAAAACGTATTACTTGGTACGTACGTGTTCGGATAGTCCGACGACCGGATTTACTGCCAACATATCCGGGGATCTCATGGGTCGCTTCCCGAAGATTCACCGATGACGTATGACTCGCACAAAATTAATCTGGGATTAATTAATAGAGAGAAAATTAATCTAGGATTAATTACTGAGATATTTTATCTGGGATAAAATGTTATTTAAAGAGAGAGAACGATTAATTTGGAATTAATCGATAAATTAATATATTCTATATATTAAACGAAATTGGATTTGGACGTGGAATTAAAATTAGATTTTAATTCGGGCAAACGAGTTAATTAAGAATTAATTCGCAAGCGACATGAATAGTAATTTTACTAGGCATAATTATTTAATTAAATTTGATTTAATTACATCGCAACAGAAAAATCGTTAATTTGGAATTAGCGAACCTGAGCCCGGAGTGTTTGCGGGCCCACTCGCATTTCGAATCAAGTGGGGCCCACAAGTCACATCACGCGTCATATCATTAGTCATTCTTGTGATGGAAGTCACATCAACTCTGAGTGATGTGATACTTGTCACTTTTTGTGATTGATGGGAGTGGTTGAAGACTTTAAAGTCTTGTACCAAAATTTTGAATTTTGGAAAAACGGTAATTGTTTTTTGGTATTTGATTTTGGAAATTAAAAACCATATACACAACACACATTTTTCTTTTCCCTCCTCTCTCTCCAGTCACGTTTTTTGAACCATTTTTCTTCTCCCTCCACTCACGTCATTCGATACCATTTTCTTTCATTTTCTCTCATGGCCGAGAGTCTCACAAAGAAGAAGAAGATTTGTTGCAAATCTTCAAGAGTGCTAGCACACCAAAGGGGTCAAATAAAGGTGATAGGGAAACCCATTCATTAGCATGGAATCACAAATCAAAGCTTGGAGCTTGAAGATCATCCATGGAGGAGCTTGGCCGAATCTTGGAGGAGCACAAAAGGGGCTAGACCGAAACTCAATGAGAAATTTTTGTTGTTTTTCGCATCGCAAAAGCCGATCAAAGTGAGTATTCCGCAACTTTACTTTGATGTATTCACATGTTTTCATTGCTTAATTTGATCTTGGGATAACCTAGAAATCCAACAATGGTATCAGAGCCTTGATTAAGCATGAAATTTGAATTAGGGTAAAATTTGGGTAAAAATGATTTGAGCATGTTTTTATGAAATTGTTTGATTGAGTATGCTTGAATGGTGATAACTTATAGTTATTTGTGGTCAATTTGATGAAAATTGAGTTGGATTAATTTTTCCCCAAATAGTAGGCTTGGCCGAAAGTTGTGATGCCCTAAATGTCATGGTAATTTTGTTTTTTGATCATTGGATGAATTGAAAGACTTGGGAAATGTTGATTTAGGATTTAATTGGATTGAAATCAAAATCGGATAAATAATCCCCAAATTGCCGTGACCATGATAGCATGAAATGAATTGATTTTTTTTGATTCAATATTGTTGGACATGTGTTGATGATGATTAGCATGATTAATTAGTGTAATTGATATTTTGGAAATGTTAATTTGACTAATTAATTATGGCTAATACACTTTAAATAATTTAATTGTGATATTTGGAATATTGTGATTAAATTGGTTGGGCTAAATTTGGAATTGGGCTTTTAAAGTTGTATTTGGGCTTAATGGGCTTGGTTGGGCCAAGTTTGGTTTAGGTTAATTGGTTGGATCCAATTGGGCCCAAAACCATATCCATAAAGTCCAAATATAATATAATGGACCTTTAAAATTTTAATTAGGCCTAATGGGCCTAAATTGATTTTTGGCAAAATGGTGATTCCTTATTGGGCTTTGGTTGCCAAAGTCCATGCCTTATAAATTAATTGAAAGCCCATTGGACTTTAATTAAATTGACATTGGATGTTAATTGGGCTTTGAGACCCGTTAAGATTAGATTTAGAATCTAAGTCGAAAAGGCTCATTAATAAAGTAATTATTTAATTTAGAATTAAATAAAGAATTAATATTGAATACAAATTAAATTGGATTCAATGTTGTAGTTTAATATAATTCGAGAATTCGTACTTTGAGTACTTATTCTTAAAACGAGTTTGACTCGCGCAAATCAAACCGTTGTTTGAACATTGGATGGTCATTAATTTCAGATTAATTAATTGGATTAGATTGATTGATAACATACTTTGTGTGAATACATGGATGTGATGTATGAATAATGTATATCAGATGGATATTAGATGGGTGAGGGCAATTTTGGAAATTGTTGTAATAAATTTAGAATTTATTAAATTGGACCTGCGTGTCCAGCCTATTACCTCTTGATTCTTTGTATTTCTCTTCTCACCTATTCCCCTCAATGAAAATGAGGTTTCTTTAGAAGTGTTATGTAATTGGGTAGAAGTAAGATTTGTGCTAGCGGGAGAGAGGAAATGGAGAGATTTGTTTTAGGAAAAAGTTGTTTTAAATATCCATCCGCATATTATTATTAATTTATTTATCGCGCCTTATTATGCTTTTAGAATGCATGTTTAAGGGTGTATGATGAGACCTAATCAAAGATAATTAATTGGTTGCCAATTACGCGAAAAACCCTCAACATATATTAAACGTTTTTCCTTCCATTGAATGATTCATTCTCAAGATCCAAGATTGGCACTGGTTTGTTGGCCAAAGTCAAGACCTTTGTCCATCGCGAATGTGTTTGAATCATGAAGGCTTTGTTCCATATCGGTGTCTTGTCCAAGTTGTGATTTGTTGGCCAAAGTCAAGATCACTTCTTGTCCATCGACATCGATTACGAAGCTTTCAAAGGTCAATGGTTCCCGCTTAACTGGAATCATTAAGTTTATTGTGCCAAAGCCAAGGCTTAGTTGATTCACAGGAAAAAGGTTAGGGAATATATTGGATATATTGGCATATATTAGATATATGTTTCAGACTTGGATGTCCACCTACTGGATCTAGGAATTGGATGAGATCCAATTGATCTTAGAGATCTACCTAGTTAAATATCATACAGCTTGTTGGCCAAAGTCAAGGTTGTGTGTTATTTAACGGGATCCTAGCCCACTAGGAAACTAGGTTTCCCGAGTACTCAACAGAGGGTTAGAGGCTCACCGAAAAATAGCGGGAGGCAAGTATTAAATTTGCAATTTCGTTTAGATACTTGCCAATGCGCGCTCATTTCAATTTTTCGTCATTAAATTAATATATTAGTTGGACTAATATTTAATTGTTTTTTTAAATTAAACAGTTGGACTGTACTCAAACTAATTTATTTATAGTTGATTATATAATTGGATTATAGTAATCAATATATTTGAATTTAAATGATTAAATTATAGTTGATTATATAGTTAGACTATAGTAATCATTATATTCAATAGTACCTGAAATCGTTGATTGGATAGTTGGACTATAGCAATCAAGATAACTGAAAGATTAGCGTTTAAAACATAACCTGGGTAAAAATGTCTTTAAACGACTTTAATTTTCAAATTGGGAATAATACCTCAGGATAGTCCTGGGAACTAAGAAGTTACTCTATTTGATAGAGAAACATCTTGGTCCTAAGCCCGGAGTTGAGCAAATAGTAGAACATAATCCTTGGAAGATTCATGTGATCATAACTTTAGTGCTCAATCCATTATGCTTACCGCAATGACTCTTTAATTCCGTCGCCAAAATCAATGATTAGATCTTTGTACCTTGATGATGAAATTAAAGATCTTCATAGATTTATTCTAAGAAGTATAAATTTCTAAAAGAAGTTCTTTTGCTTATGTATGTCAGAGGGTACATCTGTCGAGCACAAGGTGTCGCAGATGATTGCTGACATCGATCAGCTAGGTTAGCTGGGCATTACCTACGTGGCTGAGACTACTAAAGATTTGATCTTATAGCCTCTACCCGAATGCTGGGGCAGGTTCATTATGAACCAAGAGAAAACTCTTGGAGAGTTGATGGCTATGCTCAAGGAGGCAGAGCCAGATCTTCTAAAAGGGGCAAAGGCAAAATCATCACAGTCTTCTGGGAAGATAAAGGACATATCCCAAAATGTCTGCCTAAACTGTGCCAAACGGGGTCACTGGAAGCGTGACTGCCGTATGGACAAGGAAAACATGAAGGAAGTGAAGAGGGGCAAGGCTCCGACTTCAAATATGTTTGTCATAAACATGTTCATTATTAGTTTCAAAATTGGATTTTGATACTAAAAGTGGTACATAAATATGTAGTGATGTGCAGAATCTGCTGATTAGCAGGAAACTGACTTCAGTTGAGATTGATCTGCGAATCGAAAACGGGACGAGAGTCGCTGTTTTAACCGTAGAACCTAAGTTTAGGAACTACCATTCGGGTGTGTACTTAAATTAGGAAACTGTTAAAATGTACCTAGTTTGACTAGAAACATTATCTCTATATCAGAGTTTAATCTGTTGCGGATATACCTTTATATTCTAGAACACTAAAGTGTTTTATTTTATAAAGATGATATTGAGATAAACACATTAGTTCCAGATTGATAAGATATGAGACAGTATTAATCCATAAAGGTTTAATCATTAAAACATCCATAGTCGGAGTATTATCGAGATTGGACATCGATAATGCGGAATAGACTAGTATTGTACTTGTGCGTGTTATGGGAGCATAACGACATAGTTCTCATATATTTGGGTATTGGATACTCATGCAAGTGTAATAGGAGGTTGTGTTTACCGATGATACGGAAACAGCTTCGCTCTGGATAGACCCCTCAGAATTCCATTGGTAGTATGACTATGTGTCTATGGAAGTCCGAATCAGGGTATGTGTATTTGGTCTTAACCTGAGACTTGCACCGCTGACAATCAATATACTTTGGTTTTGGTCGTCCAGGGCTTTAATCGGTTCTGTGTACTCCTCTTCTGGGTATATTGAGAATTGTAGTGTATTGGGTGTGATGTCAAGATGGAAGTATCACTCCAGTCATATGGAGATGATGGTCACGTAGGATACGGAACTAGTACTCTTATGTACTGCATTCATCAGGATAATATGACTAGGTCATGATTATCGGATTATAGAGACTAGTTACCAGAGATCCGATATGTGCTTCGTACGGGGCAGACACAATTCCAGCCCCAGGCCTAGCACGTGACATTTGATACTGGACCGCAATACGCAATACTATGTATACTATGCCTGATATAGATTACATATTCCTTTAAGAATATTTCTGGAGAATTGGGTAGGCACGGTGCTTTGCTAGAAGCCGACCATGTCTTGTAAATCGGTAAAAATGTAGTACTAGGTACGTACGTGTTCAGATAGTCCGACGACCGGATTTACTGCCAACATATCCAGGGATCTCATGGGTCGCTTCCCGAAGATTCACCGATGACGTATGACTCGCACATAATTAATCTGGGATTAATTAATAGAGAGAGAAAATTAATCTAGGATTAATTACGGAGATATTTATCTGGGATAAAATTTTATTTAAAGAGAGAGAACGATTAATTTGGAATTAATCGATAAATTAATATATTCGATATATTAAACGAAATTGGATTTCGACACGGAATTAAAATTAGATTTTAATTCGGGCAAACGAGTTAATTAAAAATTAATTCGCAAGCGACGTGAATAGTAATTTTACTAGGCATAATTATTTAATTAAATTTGATTTAATTACGTCGCAACGGAAAACTCGTTAATTTGGAATTAGCGAACCCGAGCCCGGGAGTGTTTGCAGGCCCACTCGCATTTGAATCAAGTGGGGCCCACAAGTCACATCACGCGTCACATCATTAGTCATTCTTGTGATGGAAGTCACATCAACTCTGAGTGATGTGATGCTTGTCACTTTTTGTGATTGATTTGAGTGGTTGAAGACTTTAAAGTCTTGTACCAAAATTTTGAATTGTGGAAAAATGGTAATTGTTTTTTGGTATTTGATTTTGGAAATTAAAAACCATATACACAACACACATTTTTCTTTTCCCTCCTCTCTCTCCATTCACGTTTTTTGAACCATTTTTCTTCTCCCTCCACTCACGGCATTGGATGCCATTTTCTTTCATTTTCTCTCATGGCCGAGAGTCTCACAAAGAAGAAGAAGATTTGTTGCAAATCTTCAAGAGTGCTAGCACACCAAAGGGGTCAAACAAAGGTGATAGGGAAACCCATTCATGAGCATGGAATCACCAATCAAAGCTTGGAGCTTGAAGATCATCCATGGAGGAGCTTGGCCGAATCTTGGAGGAGAACAAAAGGGGCTAGGCCGAAACTCAATGAGAAATTTTTGTTGTTCTTCGCATCGCAAAAGCCGATCAAAGTGAGTATTCCGCAACTTTACTTTGATGTATTCACATGTTTTCATTGCTTAATTTGATCTTGGAATAACCTAGAAATCCAACAAGAGTTGCATAGGCTATCAGAGCCGTGGCCTTTCTCAGCATGGGAAATTGATATGATTGGAGAAATTCGACCGCACGCGTCGAATGGACATCATTTCATAGTAGTGGCAGTAGACTACTTCTCAAAATGGGTGGAAGCCGAGTCCTTCCGTAATGTTACAGCAAAACAGATGGCAAAGTTCATAGCCCGGAACCTCATCTGCTGATATGGAATGCCGCATCATGTGGTAACAGATAATAGAGTCCAGTTTCAAGGAGAGACAAAGGCAATGCTACAGAAGTACGGGATAGGACACCACAAGTCGTCACCTTACCGAACATAAGAAAATGGGGCAGTTGAGGCAACTAACAAGACGATAAAGACGATATTAGCCAAGATGACTGAGAACTACAAAGATTGGGCCGATAAGCTGCCGTACGCCCTGTGGGGGTACAAAACTTATGTGAGAACAACAACAGAAGCCACGCCTTACTCTTTGGTCTACGAAATGGGAGCAGTATTGCCGATGGAAGTTGAGATACAATCCATGCGGGTATTAGCAGAAGCAGAGTTGCCTGAACATGAATGGGTGATTACGCCCAAAAATAACTTGCGGTTATCGCAGTATAGCTGGGGTGTCGATTCCTCAGAAAGAATGTCACAACAGAACTAATTCACTCAAGTAAAAACGTTAACGGTAACTTAATAAATAAAACGATGAGATTGTTAATTTAAAGTAAATAAAAATAAAATAATGAAAAGATAATAAAAGATAATGGCAGAGAAAAGCAACAAAGCATCAGGAATCTCTCTTGCATTGAACTCCTATATTAAGTTATTAATTCCTATTATACTACTCAGTTGAGGGTTTCACATCCCAAACCAACAACCGGAACATATTCAATTCTACGCATATTAAATTCTAAGGTAATTAATGATTATTTTTTCTATGTTAACAACACACAAAAGTCATCATTACGAGTTATCTAACGTCGACAATATACCCTCAGGCAATACTGCAGTAGAAGACCAACACGCAAAACAACTTTACTAGTCACAATTAAATTCGCAAACCACACATAGAAGAAGCATGACTGGATCTATATGGGATTTAAAAAAACATAATTTATGGATTAATAAATCGAAGGATGATAGAAAATAATAAACATCAATTTTATTAAACGATTAAAAGGTTCTTAGGAATTAAAAACATAAATAATAGAAATCAAACAAAAAACATCATCCCTAGCTTTGTCTAGGGGAT
Organism: Zanthoxylum bungeanum; assembly: GCA_019454045.1. Taxonomy (NCBI): domain Eukaryota; kingdom Viridiplantae; phylum Streptophyta; class Magnoliopsida; order Sapindales; family Rutaceae; genus Zanthoxylum; species Zanthoxylum bungeanum. The sequence goes on from SKCR01034582.1 coordinate 219,627, forward strand.
TAGTTCCTAATAAAAGAAATAAAAATAGCCTGGGATTGGAGATAATTTTCGCTCTGAATCATCACAGCTCCGTGTCCCGGCTTCTGGATTCCGATTTCTTCTCTGAACTCTCGGCACTGCTCTCTCCTTCAGGCACAGCTTCTGTTCTTTCACTCGCCGCTTTTTTTTTGTCTTCAACCTGTAACCGGCTCTCTCTCTGCTTGGATGTCTGGCTCTCGGCACTGCTGGTTTAATTTATTTGTTTACGCAGCATAAGCTGCTTCACGCAGGCCCCCTCTTTCACGCAGCCTTCTGTTCTTTAAATAACCATAGAGTTATGAAACCCTATTGATTGCTTTGGGCCCCATGCATCTTGGCTCACAAAGTCAAAGCTGCTTCATGCTTTCTTTCTTTGGTCAAATGTTGCGGCTGCAGGCTTTCTCTTTATCTCCAATTCTTCTATTTTTTTTTTTAATCAAAGATTTGGTCAAAGCTTGTTGTTGTTTCTCACGGCTCTTCTCTCGTATCTCTTTTCAATTCCTACGAATAATAATTAGAGAAATTACTAAATTAACTTAAATAATAAAAATTTTCTAATTTAATATAATAATAAAAATTATATAATAAAATATAAGATATATTATTATATACTGAACAATAAATATAATAAGTGATGTTTCAAAGTATATTTTCATGCACTTATCACAACCTCCAACCAGCTTATTGCTAGTCCCTAGCAATTCAAGAGCAAAAATAAAATAAAATAAAATAAAAACTAACGAAATGAATAAAAACTATATAAGTCACTTTCGTAGGGATCACGATTGCATTTAGCGTATGCAACAACCTTTAAACCCCTAGGTGTCCCTAGTGGACGAGTTATAGTCTCGTGAGGACTTACAGTGACGATACCCACAAACGTCATTCAAAACACACAAGCATGCAAAAATAAAAATTAAATAGTCCCAATAGTGTCACATAATATTTGTCCTCAAAGAATGCCTAGTAATAAAACCAGAGAACCTTCAAAGTACTCATTGTAACTCAAATCCAAGATCTTGAATAAATCATCTAAGCCAGACTCACAGTGTGTGTATGCTAAGGTTCATTCACAGCTTTATTCTCAGGTAAGCGAACTCAATGATTTCGTTTAAAAATTGGGATCGATGGGTCAAATCAACCTAGATATCTCAATTAAGCTATGTAGTTGCTTTTCTATGCTCAATATGTTATGATTTTTTTTTTCTTTTCCTTTGTCTCTCTTTTCATTTTCTTCTTTGTGAAAATGTTCTTTTCTTTCTTTTTTTTTTTGCAACACACTTACCCTTTAAGGTAGCATTTCTCCTCATGGTGGTCCTAATACTCACCCATGGGTAGCTTCACGCTTATCGGTAATAGGTGATTTATTTTCTTTAGACACTTTTCTTTTATTTTCAACCATACCATGTGTCATAACACAAGCAAATCAGGATAGACATCTAAGCAAACGGTCATTCATCGACATGCAATTTCTTCAACTAGTCACCTTGCTAACTATTTAGGCTTTCACTGCTAAAAACCCATAATTAAATGCTTACGAGTCTAAAATAGATAAATTATTCGAAGCATCAGATAAAAGTACATTAAAGGACTTACTGTTTCTAAGATTTCATCCTAAAGCAAACAATATCATCATAGGACTTATGCTTAACTATCAAAGACTAAAAACAATTTTCTTTAAACAATAAAATGTATTTATGATAGGTTTTCATACGCATGCATACACACCCCCACACTTAAAACTTGCATTGTCCTCAATGTAAGATAAATATAAGGAAAAAGGATTAAGGAACAACACTACCAGGCGCGGAGTTGATTAGGTTCCTACTGATGAGACGTTAGTTGTGTGGTTGTGCTAAAACCTGTAAAAACACTTATGCAAACAGAAAAAAAAACATGCAGTTAGCACACAATAATATAAAACTAAAGTAAATAAAATAAAATGCAGATGCAAGGGGTTGCCTCCCCGCTAGCGCTAAGTTTAACGTCTTCAGCCAGACGTAACCACTTAAGTTGTTCATGGCGGCTTCCATCTAGCGTACTGATGAAGGCATGAGAGAGAATGCTTGTCTAGCTGTGGCAGTTTATCCATGGATCATCCTGGGTCCGGAGATTGTTGAAATCTTGGACTCCTCATAAGGAAAAATTTGCTCAATCTCCCTTTTAACCTCACATGTATCATCTTCAATTGAGCATTAACTCTTATTTTTGTCATTTTTTTTCATTCCTTGGGACCAGTTTTAGCTCAGGAGGATTTAATTAAGGTTGTAGAGAAGCTTTTTTTGGCAGGGTTGTTTCTAGCATGTATGAGTAATGACACTCATCCTCACCTTGTGATTGGTTTTCAACATTTGGATATGGAACTCTCACTGTGGGCCTAAGTGCTTGTGGGAAAGGTAATCTTGGTTGGAAATGTGGCACTGGTTCTTCCTGAGGGGTACCTATACCACTATCTTTGGGGTCCTCTATAATGTTGGAGGTATTATGCATTTCTACCTCTTTACCGCTCATAGTGATTACGACATCAACACCTCTTATACTGGATACATCGTGATCAGCCTGTGCTATGGGTTGCCCTTGTGGGTTTGGTTGAGTCTGAGATGAGAATTTTCCTTGTTCTTGTACACTCAGGACATTAGTCAATTTAGAGATTTGACTCCTAATTTCCTTTTGGTCTTCAGCTTCCTAAGCTATCAATGACTCAATCCTTTGATTGGTTTTGCTATGGGTCTCTATAAATATATGTCAGGTATCCTCTAAAGAATTTGTAGGAACGATAGGTGTGTAATACTGGGAGGTAGTATAACTTCTAGGTGGTGGTGGTGGTGTTTGACTCGGCTGATGAGACTCTTATTTCCAACTAGGATATGGGTGGTTCCGCCAATTAGGATTATAGGTATCTAGATATGGTGTGTAAGGCTTCTGATACATCCTTAATGCATGGCATTGTTCTCCATATGTTCCTCTCATCTCACCATATACCTGACACTCTTGAGATTCTAGCTGGGCTACTGAATGCATTGTCTTGCTATCTTTGGCTATTAAGGCTCCTATCTGTCTAGTTAACAGCTCAACTTGTGTCTTAAGGCTATCCTCTTACCTAAAGTGTTGTAAGCTTCTGCTAGAAGAAGTGCGTGTCCTATCAGTGTTATCTACGGCATTGGTTCCAGTCCAAGTATGAGATTTCTTAGCTAGGTTATCTAAATACTCGAGTGCCTCATCAGAGTCATTTCGGATAAACTCACCATTGCACATTGTCTCAACGAATTGGTGCTCCCTAGGGGTCAGTCCATCATAGAAATAACTTACTAAGCGTAAACTCTCATATCCATGGTGAGGGCAACTAGCTAACAACTCTTTGTACCGCTCCTACGTTTGATAAAGGGTCTCACTGTCTCTCTGGGAGATGGTGGAGATTTTTCTTTTCAGGGCATCCGTCTTATGGTGTGGGAAGTATTTGTCGAAAAATGCCTGAGTCATCTCGCCCCACGATCCTATTGACCTAGGTCTTAAAGAGTAAAACCAGCTCTTAGCTCTATCCTTAAGGGCAAAAGGGAAGAACTTAAGTCTAATCGTGTCAGTGTTTCCAAACCGGTCATGGAAGGTTGCTACTACCTCTTCAAATTCCCTAATGTGCACGTAAGGGTTCTCGCTCTCTAAACCGTGAAAAGTTGGAAGATACTGTATCATTCCAGGCCTAAAGTCTATGTGTGGTGCATTAGGGGGAAACATGACGCACAAAGGTGTAGCTGTGCGAGTTGGGTGGAGGTACTCTTCAAGAGTCATCATGGGTGGTCTCTCGTATTCACTCATGTTATGTGTGCTAGACGCGGATGGTGTAGAAAAAGGATTTTCAAATATGTGTTAAGAGTCTGAGTCTCCTTCTTCAGCCCTAACAAATCTACCAAATCTATCCCTACGTCTAGACATGCGATTTAAGTTCAAATAATACGAGAAATAAAATAAATTAAAAAAATAAAATAAAATAAAAGATAAACTAAAAATTAAAATCTAAACTAAAACATAAACTGAAATAAAATAAATAAATAAGTAAACAAAAGACTAGAAACAAAAATAAAAAGAATTAATTAAAAATAAAAATCTAAACAAGACCTAAAAAAAATTAAATAAGTAAATAAACTAAATAAGCAAATAGTAAATAAAATAAATAAAAAATAAAATAAAAAATGGAACGAAGTTACCGCTTCGTTGTTGACTAAGCAAACCTGATCCTTTTGCTTGTAAACCGTCTCCTCGGCAACGACGCCAAATTTTGATTACGCCCAAATATAACTTGCGGTTATCGCAGTATAGCTGGGGTGTCGATTCCTCAGAGAGAAGGTCACAACAGAACTAATTCACTCAAGCAAAAACGTTAACGGTAACTTAATAAATAAAACGATGAGATTGTTAATTTAAAGTAAATAAAAATAAAATAATGAAAAGATAATAAAAGATAATGGCAGAGAAAAGCAACAAAGCGTCAGGAATCCCTCTTGCATTGAACTCCTATATTCAGTTATTAATTCCTATTATACTACTCAGTTGAGGGTTTCACATCCCAAACCAACAACCGGAACATATTCAATTCTACGCATATTAAATTCTAAGGTAATTAATGATTATTTTCTCTATGTTAACAGCAGACAAAAGTCATCATTACGAGTTATCTAACGTCGACAATATACCCTTAGGCAATACTGCAGCAGAAGACCAACACGCAAAACAACTTTACAAAAGTCATCATTACGAGTTATCGGACGAGGCTTGGAGCTCCGTTTTCTCAGCTCAAAATCTGAAAACGTGGACAGTGGACTGCTGCAGTTTCACGCATGAGGCAGTGAGTTTTGTGGCTTCATTCGTCTCCAAATCGACTCAACCGATCGATGTGAGTATTCCGCTACCTCCGTTGATGTATTCACGCATTATTTTCATTGCTTGTTTGATCTTGGGACCTAGATTAATACCAACAGATGACACGTGTCAGACGCACGTTAGGATGTTCGGCGCACGTTAGCATCCGGCGTATTTTAGCAAATTTCTTCTGAATGGTCCACGTGTCCTGCGCAAGTTAGCATGTGGCGTACTTTAGACGTCACGACGCCGATGGATTGCGCGTCGCGACACAGCCAAATTACCAAAATACCATTTTTCGTCATTTTTCACTGTTTTTGCTCCAAATTGCTTCCAATGCTTCCCAAACTTTATTTATCTGTAAAATAACAATAAAACACATCAAAACGTTCACAAAACGCAAGAAACTATACAAAATATTAGGTCAAATTAGTGGGAATTAGTGATATAAATACCACTCATCACACCCCCAAACCTAACATTTTGCTAGTCCTCGAGCAAAACACAGAATAAAATAACATAAACATCTTTAAAATAAAATTTAACTAAGCCACTTTCGTAGGGATCACGGTTGCATTTAGCGTATGCAACAAGCCTTTAAACCTCTATGTGTCCCTAGTAGACGAGTTTTAGTCTCGTAAGGGTTTACAACAATGATACCCACAAACATTTTACAAAAGTAAAAAGGTAGTAAAACTAATGCACACAAAAGCAAAAAGACAAGAGAAAAGAGAATAAAGAAGTTAATGACTAATTAAGTGAAACTTCTACTCCAAGTTACTAGTGGTTTTGTTTCTTTCTAAATTACCGAATATGTAAATTCTCCGATTATATTTACCATTCTCCATATACACAGCCAACAGAATATTAATCAATTCATTTTTGCCCACAACAGTCACAAGTGCAGTTGAGAAGAGAGTAATATTTTTTCCTAAAGTTTTATCAGAATTCACACCTTTTTGTAGCAATGGAATAATTTTTTTCGAATTTTTTTGATTTATTATTATTATTATTATTATTATTTTTATTTATATACAATATCTTCCATCTA